>AWUE01014419.1:0-12094 GCA_001974825.2 Corchorus olitorius
TTAAAAAAAAAAAAAAAAAAAAAAAAAACGATGACGCTTATATTATGCCTATTTAATTAATAAGAACAAAATACTAAAAGAACTTACTCGAACACGAGAATCGTATGATTTAAGTCTATCCTTAACATGCTTCCTCAACTCTCGTATTGCTCTCTTGTCTTCGTCATCATCTGCACACTCCTCTGCTAATATATATCTGAGAATTAATAAGGAAAAAAGAATCTGAAAAGTGAAAACATTTAGCAAATAGAACATTGTTAAGCTAATTTGAATGATTGATTTCTCACGCTTGAGCGAAAGCATTGAGCAAATGAGTGTCCTGAGAAATGTACTGTCTAAAAGCATCGGCGTTGAGATTTCCGGCGGCTAAGCAAACGAAGAAAGGAGTGTAATTAACAAAAACAGATTCGGTCCTGAATTTAGTCCATAACTTTCTGGCGATTCCTTCTCCAACATCCATCCCTCCCATTCTTCCTTCCACGGTCGGCAACGCCGTCGTCTGGCTGATGATCGGATCAGAGGTAGCGGCAGAGGTATCGAGATTCCGACTGAGAAACAAAAAGAAGAGGAGCTAAAAAAAGGAATTTTAAACAGAAGAGGTTGGTGAATTGAATAATTTAATTATAAGTTTAATTTCTATATTATATACTATGGTCATATATATTTTATAAATAAACGAAAAAGAAAAAGTCCGAAAGAGCGGAAAGCGGAGAATTTGATTGAAGGGCGGCGGTAAACGGGAAGGAAACATGGAGGACTTGTGAGAGAGAGAAAGAAAGAAAGAAAGACAAAGTCTTGCAGTATTTCTTTAAATCTTTGCTTCCTTCTTCATTTTTTTCCTCTCTTTCCTTCTTTACTGTGTTGTTTCCTTCGAAGGGACGGGGAGGGAGAAGTGTAAAATATGCCACGTAGGCAGTATTTTATTACACGTAGGATTAATTATCGAGGTGGGTCTCTACCACGTCGTTTGAACTGTGTGTGGGGAATGTGTCCGGCAGCAACCAGCCCACTTCCTACTTCCTAGCCCTCCAATTTTTTTGGCTTAATCTTTGGCACGACGGAAAGGTCTTTTTTTCACTCTTTCTTTTTCTTTTTTAATGATTTTATGACGGCTAAATATCCAATTTAGGCCTAAACCTTTGGCAACTTGTTCAATTCCAGCCCAAAACCTTAAAGAGCTCCAAATTGGACCCAAACGTTTATAAAACCAACCAAATTGAGGTTAAGTTACACAAAAATTTAGCCGTGTCCAACACGCGCTGTTACCATTTCTAACGATCTGACATGGCATGTACAACGTGTAATATAAGATTTTTTTTAAAAAAAATATTAATTTCCATTGAATATTAAAAAAAAAAAGAAAAGTGAATTTTCACCAAGAACATGAAGAACAACTTGAACTCAAACCTTGCTGCCCAAAAAATTTAGAGAAAAATCAAACAAGAAATCAATCCATGATCAAACGGTAAAATAATAAAAGAAAAATTATTAAAAATGTGATAAAATAATAAGCCCATAAAATTTGAAGGAATTAAATTAAACGTTGGTAAGAACACAAAACCCAGATTTTCATGTATCAAGAATCTTCAACTTCACAAATCAAATCAAGACCTTAAATTCATATATAAACAACAACCAAAGAAGAATAAAAAGCTTGAATTGAGACAAAAGTCAAAACAACTGGAAAAAAAAACCAATCCGTCCTTTCTTTCTTTTGCGTTAAATCCCAAATCTATCGAAGTTGAAGAGACAATAAATCTATTGGGAAAGAATAAGGTAATAGCAGCAACAATTGACCAAACACATAACCAAACAAGAAAAATAATTAGCAAAGTAAAGCAACAAAATTTTCCATTGGACAAACCAAGCACAGTCTTGCTTTCATCCCAGACCAAAATCCAATCTTGATTCTTGAAAAATGGCTTCATAACCCCAAAAAAAGAAAGGCAAAGATGTTCATCAGACTTAAACTATTCTTTGGGTTTCTACAACCTTGCTGATGGTGAAGAGGTTGAGTTCGTCGAGGAGTCTTCACCAAGGATGTTGATGTTCTTCAGCGACCTAAGGCGGCGGGGAAGAAGAAGGACGATGATGATGGATGGAATTTGGATTTTCAGGCGTTGGGAAGAAAAAAAGTTTCAATCGTTTTGGGGAAGAAGAAAGGCGTTTGGGAAAAAAAAAGGGAAAAAAAATAAATTCAAGGTTAATATGAAAAATGAAGAAATAGCCAGGTGGCTATTAGAATATGACATGGAGTTTTTCACGCGTGCAATGGAGGGCGTGCAGTCCACAGTTTAATTTCCGTCAGACTTGGACTTAAATTGGTTGACTTTGAAAACGTTTGGGCTCAAATTTGATGGCTTTTAAAGTTTAGGCTGGAATTGAACAAGTTGTCAAAGGTTTAGGCTCAAATTGGACATTTGGCCATTTTATGACTTTTTTTTTCAAAGCACCAAGTCACCAACAACTTTTATTAATTAAATTAATGAACATGGCTCCTGGACTATATTATTGTTCTTTCAGAATATACTAGTCTTTACTTCCAGGTGCGCTTAAATTAGAAGAAAATTAAAATGATAATTAAAATTAATTATAAGTAGAGTTGTCAAAGCCTGATCTAAACTCAATAACCGGACCAAATCCCAGAGAAAGTAAACAACCCGACTTGTCCTATCCATACCCGATAAACTCGTAACCCGAATGACCCGAGAAGTTAACTCAGATGACCCATGAATATTATAAACTAAAATTATGTTTTATTCAATAAAATCAACATTGTTATAATTTTAACCATTCTAAATTATCATTTATTCAATAAAATCTATATTATTGTTATAATTTTACCTATTATGGTTAAATTTGTTAAACTTCATTATATGAACAATTATTGTATATGAATAAATACTAAACTAGTTATATGAATAATTTATGATAAATTTATAATTAGTAATTTGTTTTTTTTTTGCATAATGAATAAATAATAATAATTAATCAGTAATTTCTTGACAATTTTTTCTATTAGGAAAGAACATAAATTTAGATATTATATAACCAATATTTATTTGAACACATACGCTTCATAATTAATTATGTATTTAATATTCAAAATTAATAGTAATGTCAAGAATGGCGATTTTCTCTCGTTTTTTCAGTCCCTCCCTCTGTGGTCTCTCCGGTGGGGATTATCCCTTGTCTTCGTACAAGATATCTTCCTTGGATATAGTTCGATCTCCTAAGGATTTTTCTGTTAAGTTTGTAGTTCCTCAGCCTGATCCACTATTCAAATTTCAAATTCAATTTCTTTACGTTGGTTGTGCGAGAGGAGTTCTTATATTTATGTACTCTTCTTGATTTTGGTGGTCTATATTTCTTTTTGGTTTTCTGAGCCCTTCATTCCTTTTCTGGTTCATTCTTTGTTGTCTTTTGGTTCTTTGGTTGTGTTGCTGTTTGTCTGCGATGGGAACTTTATCAAATCTTTGTTCAAAGCTATCCTTATAGGAGGAGCCAAACCAAGAGGACAATAAGGTCGTTGTGGCTGATAATGATTGGTTGGGTGATAAGGATGGGGACTTGGCTTATTTCCATCTCTTGGGGCGTTTGTATTCGAAGAGGAAGGCCAATGTGGAGGGTCTGTGTGTGGCCATGTTCCAAGCTTGGAAGGTTGAAGGCGACATGGTCATCAAGGAGGTGGGTGATAATCTGTTTTCCTTCCAGTTTGAGGATGAGGTGGAGCGCGATAGGGTGCTGGTATCCCAGCCTTGGTGCTTCAGGGCTCTTTTGGTGTTAAGGGATTTCGATGGGTTGCAGGCATCGGAGGAAACAAATTTTGAGCTATGTCCATATTGGATGAGGGTATTCGATGTTCCCGTTTTAATGATGACTGAGAAAGTGGGTAGGGCGATTGGTACGGCGATGGGTGATGTATTGGAGGTGGATGATAGCGGTGGAAGATTCTTGCGAGTCTGGGTTGAACTTGATGTTAAGCTTCCATTGAAGGAGGGGACTACCATGACAACTCCTTATGGAGAATTACCAGTAAGATTTAAGTACGAAAAATTGCCTGCTTTTTGTAGAGTTTGTGGGCTATTGATACACCTTGATGCAGATTGTCCTATTGACATTGCTATGCTTAAAAACCATGGGAACGTGGTGAAGAGATTCACTGATCAATTGAGAGCTGAGGTTCCAGATGTCAAGGCAAAGCACTCTCCAGGGGCGGCGTCGAGCAGTTTCTGATTGGGTGGTGGCGTTTTCAGTGGGGCTCGACAGGGTCCAAGATCCGGAAAAGTGGCTTCAGAATCTGTGTCCAGCCGGCCGAGGGCTTTCCGTAACCACGTGGATAGCCTGCTAATTCCATCAAGGTTGGTGGCGCGTGCAATATTGAATGAGGATGTTTCATGCGAAATTATCTCCAAGATGAATGGTGGTTTGTTGGCACACAATTTGGGGGACGTGGAAGGTGATGAGGCAATTTCTCGACAGCAGTTAATTAGGAACGTGGAGGAGAATCCTGAAATTGAGGAACGAGTTATGGGAAATCATGGGGTTTTGCCGGTTTCTAAGGGAACGGTGGCTACTTTCAAGCAGATATAGGGCGATAATTATGGGGTGCCGTTGCTTAACAATTTGGTGGAAGGAGTGGGAGAATCCTCAACTCCACCATCGGCGGCTAAGAAGATGAAGGCTCGGGCTGTAGAATATTCCCCAATGCTGGACTTAACAATTCCTGGAGTGGGGCTCCCATCGTTGGCCCAAAATACAGTGGGTGCTGGGCTAATTATTTTGAGCCCAAATAAAGATACTGCTAGTCCCAATTTAGTGGGCCAAGCCAGTGGGTTGCAGAACCTACTCAGTCAGCAGCATAAAGCTGATTCTTTTATATCGATTGCTGCAAGCTCCTCTTCTCCTTTGAGGCCTTTTGTTTTCGGAGCTAATCAGATGACAGTGGCGAGGAAAGTTAGAAGATGGAAGAAGTCGACAAGGGTGTCACAACCTATTCTTTTGAGGCTTTAGGTCCTGAGTCAAATCTGAAAATTGGGCAGAAACACAACTCACATGTCTCTACTATCCAGGGCAGTGAGGTAGGGGCTTATAAACGTTCAAAGGATGGGGAACTTCACTTTTCGAGTCAAGATGATGATGGTTTTGGAGCCGATATTTATGTGCCTCGTGAAGTTGTTGCTGGACCTGTAGAGGCAGGGGATGATAGAGACGAAGATGATCAACGTGCTGGTTACAACTTTCAAGCGGCGGAGATGGGCGGTGGACACCATCTCTACCAGGATTAATGAGTCTTCTGGTCTGGAACAGCCGTGGTCTTGGGGCGGCCCGGTCAGTTCGTTATCTTGCAAATTTAATAAAGTGTAATAACCCCCGTTTTGTTTTTCTGTCTGAAACTAAACATAGTAGGAACCAAATGGAATGGATCAGATTCTGTTTGGGTTTTGAGTATTGTTTTACTGTTGATAGTGTAGGAAGGTCGGGTGGCCTAACTTTGTTATGGTCTTCTAATGAATGTGTTTCGCTTTTGTCTTACTCTACTTCTCATATTGATGTATGCATTGGTGATAATGATTTTGATAAATGGAGTTTTACTGGTTTCTACGGGCAGCCAGAGACTGCTAGGAGACATGAATACCGGTCTCTATTGCGTAGACTTTGTAGTTCTTCCTCTCTTCCCTGGCTGTGTGCAAGGGATTTTAACGAGTTACGGTCTAATTCGAAAAAGAAGGGGGTAGGTTGAGACCAGTGAGACAAATTAAGTTATTTAATGAAGTTCTTGTTGATTGTGAGTTAAAAGAGTTACCTGTTGTTGGTCCATTGATGTCTTGGTCAAGAAAAGTAAATGGAGAATTATTGTTTGAAAGGTTAGATCGCAGCCTAGCTAATCCATCTTGGTGGTAGAGGTTTGGTTTTTCTATTGAGAGACACTTAATCACTACCAAGTCAGATCACCTTCCTTTGCTTTTAATAATTTTGGATCAGGAGGTTGTTTCAAGACAAAGAAATCGAGGTTTTAAATTTGAGCAGATGTGGACTGCTCATGACTCATTTCATTCGATTATCCAACAAGCTTGGCCAGAACGAAATAGTGGGATAAATGAGAAGATTGCAGCTTGTAGTGAGTATTTGGCGAATTGGAACAAGGATAATTTCGGCAATTTACAACGCAATATTGCAATAAAAAAAGGGAATTTGAGAGAGTTTATAGTAGCGGCAGTTCGGGTAATCACGAGCTTTTTTTAAATGTAAGTCTGAGTTGGAAAGCTTGCAACATCAGGAAGAGGTGTTATGGAAGCAACGCTCGAAGGTTCACTGGCTACGAGAAGGTGATAGGAATACAAAGTATTTTCATGCTATGGCTTTTTCAAGGAAACGGAGGAAAAGTATTTCTTGTATCGAAAATGAGGATGGGGTTTCGTGTACAGATCCTATGGAGATCGAAACTATCTTCATTGAGTATTTTAAAGGAGTTTTTTTTTCTCTCAACCTGACTGACTTGGCCATTCATAAGGTCATTCGACATATGGATCGTCGTATTACTGAAGATATGAGTCGAGTTTTGGAGGCAGAATATTCAGCCAAGGATGTTAAAGAAGTTGTATTTCAAATGTCAGGTTCAAAGGCGCCAGGTCCAGATGGAATGTCTCCAGCCTTTTTACAAAGTTGTTGGAATGTTGTAGGTAATGATGTGATTAAATTTGTTCTTGATTTTCTTAATAATGGCCAACTACTCCCGGATGTTAATCATACTAATATTGTCTTTATTCCGAAAGTTGACTCCCCTCGGTCTGCCAAGGATTTTCGCCCAATTAGTCTTTGCAATGTAATTTTTAAGGTTGTCTCGAAGGTTTTAGCAAATAGGTTGAGGACTATTCTCCTATATATAATTGGGGAGAATCAAAGTGCCTTCGTGCCCAAGAGAATGATTTATGATAATGCTATGATTGCTTTCGAGACAATACATTTTATGCAGAATGAAAGGAGTGGAAGACAATGTCATATGGCTTTAAAACTGGATCTTAGTAAAGCTTATGATAGGGTGGAGTGGGCTTTTTTGAAGAAGTCTATGAGTGCTATGGGTTTCCCGCAGAAATGGATCTCTTTGGTGATGACATGTGTGGAATCGGTGACCTATTCAGTGACTGTTAATGAGAAGCAGAGTGAATGCTTTCGTCCTACTCGAGGTTTAAGACAAGGGTACCCACTTTCCCCTTACTTGTTTCTTCTGTGCATGGAGGGATTGTCCAAACTCTTTTCTTCTGCTATTGAGAATGGTAAAATTCATGGTGTTTCAATTTCAAGGTCAACGCCGAAAGTTTCACATATGTTATTTTACAGATGATAGTCTCTTATTCCTGCGGGCTTCAAAGAAAAAATGTGAGGATGTGTTGTTATTGCTTAAAGTTTTCGAAGAGGCGTCGAGACAAAATATTAATATAGACAAATCTTTAATTTTGTTTAGTGTTAATACTTCCTCGTTGATTCAAGATGAAATCATGGGTTTTCTTGGAGTTCGACGTATCTTAGATAGAGATAAGTATTTGGGCCTTCCAATCATGATAGGCAGATCGAAGAAAAGGCAATTGCAATTTATTATGGAGCGGCTCCAGAAGCGTATCACTAGTTGGAATTCGAAACTCTTCTCTCGCGGAGGCAAGGCAGTTATGATACAGGCAGTGGCACAGTCTATTCCGGCGTATCTTATGAGTGTGTTCTTGTTTCCGAAATCCTTTCTGCATGAATTGAACTCTTTGTTAGCAAGATTTTGGTGGGGCAGCACTTCTGATAAGAGGAGAGTACATTGGAAGACTTGGGATGCTCTTTGTGTTTCGAAGCTAGACGGGGGTTTAGGATTTCGAGATTTCGAAACCTTTAATTTAGCTTTACTGGCGAAACAGGGATGGCGAATCTTACAGAATCCCAATTCACTTTGTGCTAGAGTGCTTCGAGCGAAGCACTATCCAAGGGGAAATTTCTTATCGGCAAACCTTGGATCCAATCCTTCCTTTCTATGGAGAAGTTTAATGGCGGGAAAGCGAGTTATTGTTGAGGGTTCCAAGTTTAGATTGGGTTCGGGTGAGCTACATGTTTGGAGGGACCGATGGATTAACAATCCCCCATCCTTTCGACCAACCCCTCGGATAGATGCAATTATGCCGGATCTACAGGTCTCTTCATTAATGGATTTTGAGTCCAGGATGTGGAAGCGTGATATGGTTTTCGATTTGTTTAAGTAGGAGGATGCTTATAGGATATTGAGTTTGGTGATTCCGAGGCAATGTGAGGAGGATCATTTGATTTGGAACGCGTCGGATCTTGGGGTCTTTACAGTTAAATCTGCTTATCATGTGGCAAGAGGCACATTGGGAAGAGCCGATTATCCTGATGAGGCGAGGTCACAGATGTGGAGACATATTTGGTCGGCCCAGGTAATGCCGAAGATTCAATATTTTGTGTGGAGGGTGGCCTGGGATATCCTTCCTGTTAAGAGTAATCTCATTCTTCGCGGATTAGATATATCTTATGCATGTGCTGTTTGTGGGGATCAAGAATCCTCTGCGCTTCATGTCTTCTTTTCATGTCCATGTAGCAAGCTAGTGTGGGAGAGGGTTTGTCCATGGATAGACCCAACTATTGAGCAGTGGGATAGATCTTGTGATATATGGGAGTATCTAATTGAGAAAGCGGCAAGGGTAGGACAGGTGGAGAAGGTTTTTGTTACTCTGTGGTTGATATGGGGTAATAGGAATCGAGCTCTGCATGATAACACTTGTGCTCTTCCTGCTGCTATTATTCATTTTGTTTCATCGGTCTTGGAACAGTATGATTCCTGCATGGAGAGAGCAGCAAAGGTTACCAACATACCAGACAAGCACCTTTTTTGGTCTCCCCCGCCTAGGGGAATTCTGAAGGTAAATACCGATGCCTCTTTTTGTAGTGCCACATTTGAAGCTGGTTTGGGTGTTGTGATTGGAATGATGTTGGTGAGGTTGTAGTCAGTGGGTCGAGATGTATAAGTTTTGTTGCAACTCCCTTGTATGCCGAGGTACATGCGATAATTTTTGGCTTTGAGCTAGCTCTTGAATATGGCCTCCAGTATTGTATTTTTGAGAGTGATTCCCTTGTAGCAATTAATGAGATAAATAAGCAAGATTTGGTGTTTGGGAAGGGAGTCTGTTGATTGATGAAATTAGAGATATGGCTACCTTATTTGACTTTTGCTCGTTTGAGTTTGTTAATAGGGAAGCTAATGTGTTATCACATAATCTAGCTAATTTACAGCTGGATGGTGTGTGGTGCGAGACTGTTCCTCCCAACATTTTGTAATCTCTGATTTATTGTAGTAATGAAAGTTTAACTTTGATAAAAAAATTTAAAATTAATATATAAAAGGACACATGTCAACTCTTTAACCCCATATATGCAGTTTGCTTAACTTCATCGATAGTGAATTGTAAAATAAATCGAATAATAAAGATATTAAAGAAATTTAAGAATTAAACATTAAAAATTCAAGACTGACCCAATTGATCCGAGTCCTAGACTCGAAAAACCCAAAACCCGAACCCGTCTGACCCTAAACCCAGCAGACCAGAGACTCGAATGAGCCGGAACCCGAATGACCCAAGAAAATTACCTGGTTCATTTGACCTTGACCTATATAACCCAAACCTGAAACCTGTCCAACCCGCCCGATTGTCTTTTTTTTTTTTTTTCTCGTTAACTCCTATAACTTTATAAGTCAAAGAAAATAATTGCATGTTACACTTCTTTTTATTTTTAGAAACTTTAAACTCTTGTTATACACTCCAATACATTGAACTACTAATACACACTCCAAAAATAGATAAAGGTCAATCACAATAATTAATTTTTAATTAAATTTTTAAATTAATTAGTTTAAAAATATATGAATAATTAAAATGATTAGGCAACTTATTTTAACTTTTAAACTTGATAATGATACTTTTATTAGTTTATATTATAATTGAAATGGGTCCAAATCTACCAAAAAGTCTCCAATTTTTTTTTTAAAATTAAAATGGTAAAAATAAAATATTTATAAAAATTTTGAATTAATTAAATAAAAATAGGGTTTTTAGTAGAATAACTGTAAAAGTTTATTTCTAAAAAGACTATAAAATTTAAAAATTTTCATTTAAGAATTTTTTTAAAATTATAATATATCTAAGTTTTTTTAATTAAATTAGTAAAATGGTAAAAATAAAATATGTATAAGGATATTAGATTTAATTAATAAAAAATAGAGTTTTTAATTGAGTAAAACTATAAATGTATATTTAAAAAATTCTAGTATATATAAGTATTTTTTAATTAAAATAGTAAAATGGTAAAAATTAAATAGTTATAAGGATATTACATTTAATTAAATAAAATAGAGTTTTTAGTTGAGTAAAACTATAAAAAGTTTAAACAATGACATTTAAGAAATATATTCGCAAAATAAGGATATAATGGGCGATTCAAAAGTTTTACAAGAAATTGTACTCTTTAATTAATATAGTACAAGTTGATTGATCCACGCTGCCGCGTCAGACATTTTTTGTTATAAATTTTGTTATTATTGTTTGAATATAGAAAGGATTTCGTTTCAAAAATTTGAAATTTTATTAGTATTTTGTGTATTTGTGAAGTAGTTTGCCATTTAAATGGATCTCAATTTTCTACATATATATATAACTTATTAATAATGGTGGTTGAGTTTTATAGCTGTAAAATTAATTTTTTATTGATAAAATCATAGCTTGTAATCTATTTCTTATTCTCGAACATTAACCTTTGCTTCTTAAAATATATTCTTTCTCATAAATCTAATTAAATTCTTTCTATCACTATAGTTCGAGAAAGATGAGAGACGTTTTTATTTTTTAAAAGAAAATCATTAAATTAAAACAAAACCAATTAGTCTGAAGACTTTAATGGGTTTACACATAAAATTACAGAAATAGCGAAATTAGGAAGAACAGAAGGAGGACACAAAGTGCGCAAATGAGTCTTCAAAATGGCAAAAGACCCAAATGAATTGTGAGAAACTAACTGAGGGTCTTCTTAATAAATAAATAATACATGATTTGATGGTCAATAAATGCTTTCACATTCAATTGGTTAAAAACTCTTGCAATTACAAAAAAAGGTTTGAGGAAAAGGAAATGGTGAGAAACTAACTGAGGGTCTTCTTAGTAATTAACCAAATAAGAAAAGACATAAAAAGACAAAAAAAATGTTCAAACCGAGCTTCCTCATCGATTCTCAAAAGGGGCTTTTAGTAATATCTCTAGGTGTTTCAAATAATATATACAAGTGGTTTGGTTCGCGCTGGCGCGTCGAACGTTAAAAAATTTGGATTGTTTAAGAATTATTTCTATTGAATACAATCGCTCGATGTTGAAAAAATGTTTCAAAGTTACAACATGATCTAAAATTTATTATATTTCTAAATAGCAACTATTAATTTATAAATGGAAAACTGGATTTACTGAAACATATTATATCATCTAAATTGTAAAGCTTGTTTATATAATGTCTACTGTTTAAAAACATACAATACCTAAATGATTAACCTATTTTTTATCTAGTATCACAAAAATTAAAGTCTATGTCAATTGGAGAAAATAATTGTATGTCTTAAGTCATTCTAAATGAACTTGAACTAAGTAACTATTAATTCCACTTCTTTATATAGTTAATGCAAAGTTCTATTTAATTTTAAAAAATAGTTAATTAGTATAGATGAATGATTAATTTTCTCTATATCACCAATCATGGATTATTTAGCTTTTCAATACACTAAAGAGGAATTCTCCCAACAATAAATACGTGTACACTAATGACTTCCCAAAACGGTTCCAAAGGACATGCAATTACCAAAATGACCAAATAGGTAAAGGAAAGATAAAAAATCTAGTTTGGACTTTTCTATAATTTACCAAGTGAGAAAAGACAAAAAATGACAAAATGCTGGCTCCTCATCAATCCTGATTTGGAGCCTTTAGTAATTTCATTGGGTGTTTCAAATAATATTTAGTATATATATATATATATATATATATATATATATACTTAGTTTACC
>AWUE01014421.1:0-54535 GCA_001974825.2 Corchorus olitorius
CATAGTTATAGAATTGAAGCTATGTGAAGGTGGATGTTTAATTGTGCAAATGACATAGAAGAAGTAATTAGGCCAATTCCAAATTGACCCTGTGTTTACTCTATGTAAATATATTTGATATTTAAATTTAGGAATATTGTTTGATGTTTTAATTCCTTCAAGGGTATATAAAAAGACATTCTTAAGCATTCTTAATTATAAGTAGCTGATAATGAGTAGTACAAGTTGTATTTTAGTATTATTAAGAACCTAACTCATGTTTTTCTCTTTAATCATCATTGTTTTGCAGGGATACCATCTTGGGTTATTCACCGTAGCTCAAATTCACTATTCAATGGACAATCTTTACATGTGGCTCGTTCCAGGCTGTCTCCAACAACATGGAACTCTAAGAAATCCGGATCCATAACAATGATGGTAAAACCAACAATCCAATTCATTCAAGGAACTGATGAACTGACAATACCAGATGTGAGGTTAACAAAGTCAAGAGATGGTACAAATGGCGTAGCTATATTCAAATTTGATCAACCATCAGTCTTTGATTCATCGGGTGAAGTTGGTGAAATCACTGGTTTCTACATGATTGATGAGGAAGGAGTTCTTCAGTCAGTTGATGTGAATGCTAAATTTGTGAATGGGAAGCCTGCAGGAATTGAAGCAAAGTATATAATGCGAACTCCCCGAGACTGGGACAGGTTCATGAGATTCATGGAGCGATATTCTAATGAAAATGGCTTGCAATTCATCAAAAATGAGGCAATGTATATTCTTCTTTTGTCTTACTCTTCAATTCCCTCTGTTTCCTGGTTTGATGTAATTTTTGTCAAGTATAACTTGGAGCCTTTAAGTCCATCTAGGTAACTTTATGCGGATGCCTCAATGGGTTAGATCCCATGCAGGTTTGATGAAAAGTAACTTATTGCTTCCTTCTACCCAACAAAGTTTTGTGTTGCTTTTTTATTTTCAATTTGTATACTTAATTTTCATGCATATCAATATGATTGCTGTTAACTTTTCATTTGATATAAGTCACTATGGATTTGTGATTATGTTATAAAAAAAGTTGATATGTCAGAAGAAATATTTTGAGGGTCAGTCACAGAATTTGCTGTTTTTAGATGAACTATAGATCATCAAGCAGGTTTTCCATAACAATTTATCCCCCTCCTTCACATTAATTGACAGATTTTCTATTCTCAAATAAATGTAAAATATTAGTAGCTCTCAATGGAGACTTCTTAAGTGACAATCTTGTTACTTCATTGTTCTAGAATACGAATGTTCCCTGATTGGCTGCATGGAAAATTAAGAGTTTAGGAAGATATTTAGTAAGCAATGAAGAGCTCAAAAGTTCAACTATATATTATAAGATAGAGTAGAAGTTATTATTACTGCTTCCCTCTTCATTTTGATGATGAAGAGGCCTTTTGCCATTATTTTGAATTTCTGCCCATTTAATCTTACTCTTTGCTACACTCAGACATTGATAAAGCATTAATTCTTTCAACCTATCTCAATGAGAAATTAAATGAAAACTAGTAAAAAAAAAAAAAAAAAAGCCGCCGAAAATGCTACTACTTCCAAGTGACTGAAATGGGACTTCGAACCCTGTAGAAATTATTGTGAGCATTCACCCATGTTAATTGGCCTTCCTCAAAGATTATCTTCTTTGCTTCTGTCTTCTTCCTTGATGTCACCCATATTCTGTAGCTCAAAGTTTGATTGATATGCTTGAATACTAACTTTTGAGGCTTAACTCTCACTTTGACTCCCTCAGGAGCCTTAACTTCCACTGAATAGATGGAATTAGGACCTCCAACATTTGTCAGTCGCCTTGTGATCATCTTACTCTTCACTCCCTGCTTGAAAGCTACAGAAATGGAGGGGTAATTGAGAGTGAAACCCCTGTTCTTCTGTAAAATCTCACTGCAACTCACATTCCTGTGTGTGATTGAGAAAATCTCTGATCTTGCATATCCCAGAGTGCAAAGATGAATTATGTATTCATCTGGCCTTATGTCATATACCAATCCGGGGTCGATGGCCCTGTCAGGGTTTACATGTCCAGCTCCAATAGAGAAAACTGCAGCCGGTTTGTTCCCATCCATTATTGGCTTTCCCCTATGGTCATACGCATCAGCAGATGTCATTAACGCAGATTTTATAACTGCTGGGCTCCATGTTGGATGTGCTGAGTGAATCAGAGCTGCAATTCCACTGACATGAGGACATGCCATGGATGTACCAGACATAACAGTGAAATTACCTCTTCTAGTATCTTCTGGAAGACCTGTAGGACCTAAATTTTGTGGCCAAGCAGCAATGATGTTAACTCCTGGAGCAATCACATCTGGTTTGAGGATTGAACTATCGTATAAGTTGGGCCCTCTTGCTGAGAACTGTGCCACGGCTGGTGCTCTTGATCTTCCAATAACAGTTCCACCAAAAATGATTCGAGCTCTAGGACGACTGGTGCTGTTTATGTAGGTCTTTAGACGTACTGCCTCTGCATAACCAATCTCAGTTGCTGGCAAGACATGGGCATCGACTGAGTCTTCCTCAAGGTTTATCTGTGTATTTGCTAATATCATGGCAGCTCCACCAGCTTCTTTGACAGCTACACCTTTTTCTGCCCTCCCATTTACACCTCTGTCGCAAACAACCATTTTGCCTTGTACTTTCGCCCTCGGAAGAGACCCTCTGAAGCAGAATTCACTTCCGCTGTTCCCACCAGTGACATAGACCACTTCAAGTTCCTTTTCAGCGCTTGGTACCCTGTTTCCTGGATACATTGATTCTCCATAAATAAATTCTCCATTACCTGTCCGAACTATGGCTGGAAACTTTCGATCAAGCGTGCTAGCACCAATGGTATTAATCCAGGGAGCTATATTGGCTACTGAACTTTGAATTGGACCATTGTTTCCTGCAGCACATATCACTGATATTCCATGTTCAACTGCCCTATAACTGCCAATGGCTATGCTATCATCAAAGAGTGGCAATGGGAAGCCACCCAGGGAGAGTGAAAGCACATCAACTCCATCTGCAATTGCAACATCCATTGCAGCTAGGATATCGGAGCTGTAACAGCCGTTGAACCAGCAAACTTTATAGACAGCAATGTGGGCTCCAGGGGCCATTCCTCGGGCAACACCAGCACCATTACCGAGCACACTTGCCATTGGAACAGGAACTCCTCCAGCTGTGGATGATGTATGAGTTCCATGTCCAGAGGAATCTCTTGGAGAGATATACTCCTGAATCATGTTCGCTGATGGTGACTCTGATGAGACGTGATGACCCTTTATGAAGTACCTAGCGCCAATTAGTTTCCGGTTACAATTGGTGGCTCTGAAACTTTGCCCTTGTTGACAAATCCCTCTCCACTTCTTGGGAACAGGTGGCATTCCTTGATCATTGAAACTAGGGCTTTCCGGCCAAACTCCTGTATCAAGCACCCCAATAATTGTTCCACGGCCAAATGCAGACTTAGACCAAGCACCATTGCTTGCGGTACTAAGTCCCAAGAACTTGTAAGAGTAAGTAGTGTGGAGCTGAAGCAGGCGATCAGGTCTTATTGCAACAACATCAGGCAAACTTGTCAATGACTGTAGCTCAGCTTCACTAAGCTGAGCTGCAAAACCTTCCATGGCAGAATTGTAAGAGTAGAGAAGACGAGAAGAAGGGTCTTCATCGGAAGAAAGAGTTTGCTCGAGAAATGAGAGATGCCAATGGAGCTTGGAAGGAAAAGATGAGGCGGTTACACCTTGCGGATGCAACTGAACAATGTAAGTCTGAAGAGTGTGTCCATGGAGGGAAACCAAGAAAAGAGAAAGGGTGAAACAAAAAAGCTGTATTTTGGGTTCCATGGAGAAGTTGAGACAATGCTAGTTGGAACTCCTCGATGAAGAATCCTGGGGAGGAAGTGGGGGGGTATTTGAAGGCAGCAGAGAATATTAGAAGACATGTTTGAAGTTGAAGGCTGGGTAAGAGTATGAAACTCGTGAAATATAAGAGCTCTTCATCACGAGGATTCTTTGGTTGTGGCAGAATAGGGAGAGAGTGGGTTTCGCTTGAGGGGAGCTGAAGCAGCAGCTCTTGGCCTCACGAGATGTTATACTTGGTTTTAATACATTATATTATAGCCGTTAGATTCTATCAACACTCTTACAACATGATCCCATACATATCAATATAGTATATAACGCCTTGTTCAAGTGGAAAAAATATTAAAGAATCAAAATAAAAGTGACAAAGTTTCCAAGCAAACGTAAATAGCCGCCATTAAATGCTAGCAAAGAAAGGGAAGCTCAACAGCATTAATGCAGAGACGCCCTCCAATGGTTCCTTCCTCCATTTTGGCCCAGTATTGCTTTGCACTCTGTATATTTTGTGGAAAATACTTCAGCACTTTGATCACCTGGAAACAGAAAGTGACCAAAGAACAGCCTTTTTAGTTTTGGTCAAACATGAAAAACGGCTTAAACCCTTTTATTTTATGAGGTTATACATAATCAGACTAACAAATCACGTTCTTAGTCAAATAAATTTCAATACACATGGTATATATTATTATAATATAATAATCATATAAGAAAACAATAAACAAACTAAATTACTGAATAGCAATCAAGCAAAACCAACGTAAAATAAAATTGACTAAATCTTATTCATGGTGAGGCGTCATCCTAGCACGATCATTTTTGACTTTTTTTTGCTTTTTTTTCCTTCTTTCCAAAATCATTCGGTGGGAATATCAAGTGAACCTTCATTTAAGAAAAAAAAAATACTTAAATAAATAAATAATAAACCAAGTAAACAAGAACAACATACCCCCCCCCCCCCCCCAACAAAAAAAAACGCTACTATAAACAAGGGCCGAAGCAGAGCAAGTCCAAAAGTTGAGGCGGGGAGACAAAGCCCATACGTGGATTTGCTGTCTCTAACACGAATCCAGATCAGATCTAGAATTCCATATGCACATTTTGTGTTAGTACTTAGAACTTTGAATAGAAGCTTCCTAAATCCTAGCACGTTTCTTCAAGAAACTTCGACAACAAAGTAGCCCAGAAAGAACAACAAATTGGGTGACTAGAGGAAACACAAAATGGGTACTACTGCAATAGGAAGACTTCTATTTACCTTATGCAAGGATCAATCTCAGCAGGTGCTGACGTGCTGTCCAACAAGCCTTTTAGGAGGGCTTAAACGCTTTAAACAAAGCAAAAATCAGACAAAGACAAGGTTATTATTATATAATAGGTATAATATAATAACCTTGCGGATGCAAGCGAAAAAGGCCTACATCGTGGAATCCCAAGACCAAAGAGAGTAGCCCTAGATTATGAACAATCTCAATCTCCACAAGATCATGGAAAGTTTTTGCTCAATCACTCACTTGATGTGTTTATAGCTTTGCAACAAAACAAATTCAATAGAAGAACTTCAAAGTACATAAACATTTAAAGCTGAATCCAAAATACCACAATGAAGCAAAAAGAAGTGGTTATTAGCTTTTATTTCTTCTATGCATTGGATATAAGACAGGAACATTAAACAGACAAACTGACAAAATCTCAGCTACAAATACATTACAAAGAATCACTAAAGCACATAGGTAAACCTCAAAAGAAGAAATTTCTATATCAAGAACTGTATTTGGTGCAGATAATATGTATCTATGTTTTGGTATGAAACAAAAGTATTCAGGCCTGTATGCTTGGTGGCAATATCTATAGTTGATGCACAAAAAGGCCCTTTTAAGGTTATACCTGCAATCTACCAAACTCAAAACAGAAACTCTTGTTTTGAGACGAAGGGGAGACCGCATTAAGCTTTAGTTTAACTCATATATTTCAACTTCCAGTTATGATTGATTTCTCTGCTCATTCTTCCAAGAGTTTTTCGCTGCTTCTGTAGATTGATCTCTCTGCTCGTCCTTTGGTTTTGAGAAAAAGGGATCCCATTCATGAGCTCCAACCTCACGCTGTCCTTCCTCTAACAAGTCATATTTCCAACTATTTTCCTCCACAAAGTTATCATATTCTGTGCGACCTTGGATAATGTTCCTCCTCAATCTTGTAACTTTGTCAATAACTGCCTGTACAGCAACATCGAAAGCATCTTTAAGAGTCTCCAGCTTAGAGCGAGGATCTGCATAAATCAGCCTTGGAATGAGATTAATGACTGTCTCTCTCATGATCTTGACTTGCTCGGGAGGAATTTGACTAAGCCTCTCCTCTATGCTAATGTTCCTTTTACGAATATCATCCTCTGGGATAAACACTGAATATGTAGTATAATTTTTGGGAAGATGCCAAGTGTACTGTGTGTATGCGGAGCCAGGATGGAAGAATACAGGTATACAACCAGCCAACATTGAATCGAAAGCAGATCGCCGTGTGTACGAATCTCCTTGAGGTTGTAAGCAGAACAAGGAACTCTGGAACATCTGCATTATACTACTAGGTGAATGACACTTGCTCTCCCCAAAATCACATTCCAGCAACTTGCAGACTTTTGACTTCCTACACTGATCAATGATCTGTCCTCTTATAGACTTGGGATTACCCGGTCGTGGTGCACCTGCAAAAGAGAAAAGCCACTTTCTCTCCAAATTTCTCATCCGATCTTGCCAGACAAACACTTCCTCATCCTTAGCAGGATGGAAATAGGTCGGGTATGGAATGCCAAAGTCATTTGCATTCCAGGGGCTTGACTCGACCACAAGCATTGACATGTTCCTAGCAGCAGGTAAAAAAAGAAGCTTATTACCCCAGTCAGATTCCTCATCAGACAATCTCCTGAAATCCCATGTAATCCTACCGGCCACCAGAAAATGATCCTTCCCTCCCATTATTCCCCACTCAGGCCTCTTCATCAGCCAATCGACCAAATCAAGAGAAGCAGCATCCCTCCTGGAGATATTATATCCCCAAAGATACCTTGCAATATCAAACCCTGCATAAAAGGGCACAAAAATCGCAGCTGCAATGGAAGAATCATTCGTCAAGCATTCATACTGCTTCATCCGATTGTTGAATATCACGTCCACTGCAAACTGATTTGTGGCATACCACCCAGCGTTCTCGAACACTCCCTCCACATTCTCTAGAGGAGGACCAAGCCCTTCATTACTCGTAAACTTACACATATTAGTCCAAAGACTCAAACTCTTACACTCCTTAAGCATATCCTCATTAAACCTTGAAGGAAGATTATGCACATAAATATACCTTCCCCCACACGGATCACTCTTGTTTTCCACCGTTCTCAAAGCTCTCATAAAAGGGTAATTGACCACACTTTCAGCAGCCGGTTTCTTAACAGGTTTCACAACCGGTGGCTGTTTCTCCTCCTCTACACGAGCATCAGTATATGGCTGTTTCTCCTCCTCTACACGAGCATCCGTGACCCGGGCAGGGACCGATTCAACATTAACAAGAGGAGATTGAAATCTGACTGGTCCTGATTGAACGGATTCCTCAACAACTGTAGTGCCACGTCCTAGAACTACAAAATGGAAATACAAAAGCAAAATCCAGAAAAAAGCTGACAAAGAAGCTAAGAAACAGAGCCGGGTATTCTGATTCTTATGGGAACCCTTCTCCATTGCTTCAAAAGGAACTAACCCCACTGGGCGGCGTCTCATCAGAGTTCAATCGAAATACTGAAATTAACAGATCCCACTAGCAAAATAAACATCCAAGTTTCTCACTTGAATGATACAATCCAAATAGAAACAACACCTCAAACCCCAAAAAAAAGACCTAAATCTAGATTCTTCAGCTTAATATGAAAGCTAAAGTAAGTATTATTAAGCTTGAACAAGAAAAGATACAGAGATTGGAATTTTACTTAATATAAGTACAACGAATATGGTAAGAAATCGAATCTAATAATTAAGCAAGAAAAAATAAGGAAAAGATGAAGATTTTTGAGAGAAAAGAGGGATTTATTTGCAAGAATACCGAGGAGTCAAAGAATGAGAGGTTGTAGTGATCTGGTAACGGATCTTTTGGCTGAATACAATCAACCGAATTTACTTTGCTAGCGCTAGGTACAATTATTGAAGAGAAAAAAGAAATTGCATATGGAGAAAAGGACTTACTGGGGATTTTCTTATTTCCGTTGCGAGGGAATTTTCCTGGAAAATATTTTGACTGAGAAGATGGAAGAGAGAGATAAAGAGCGCGTTTTAAAAGGAAAAAGAAAGAGGAGAGCAGACAGGAGACAGCTGAGCCTGAGCTGAGAGAGAGGGCGGCGCAAATTAGCAGTGAGCGCCTAGGACTTGTCTGTTGTCGGTAGCCGCTGTGATCTTGCCACGTGGAATCACGGTATGACGTGTTGAAATTTTGAATGATGTCAATTTCCTGAAATTACGTTTGCATGGGGAAGTGATAAAACGTGGGTGAAGGAAAATGAAATGAAGGGAAACGAATAAAAAAAGGAAAGGAACGAAACGGCTGGTTTATTAGTGGTTTTTATTTTTTTTCAAATATTAGTAGTAGTTACTTAGTAATTATTAGGTGGATTAGGTTCACCATGTATTTATGGTTCAGATCAATGAGATTGTGACAAGTCAAATTTTATCTTAAAATTTAAGCATTAATTTAGCATCAGGTTTAGTTCCTAGTTTCATCCGATGAGATTTACAGGATATGAATCCCAAATTTAGGACATTGGTTAGAGTTTTAGAAATTTTGGAAAAAATCTGACTTGTCAAAATTTAGAGTTTTAGAAATGATAGAAAAAATTCTGATTTGTCAAAATCTTATTAATCGGGACCATAAATAACATGGTGGAGCCGATCCATGTAATAATTGTCGTAATTACTCTTACTAGTTACTCCTACTATATTGCTTTATTATATTTTGGATTCTGTTTTTTTTTTTCTCCCCGAAAAATGATGTGTTCTTTTTGGCCACAACCCGAAAGATTCTGTTCATTTGCTGAAATTACACACAATTTTTCGTTCATATTGGGGCTAAGGAAATCAGAAATTTTTGGACAAATGTCGTGAAACAGTTGGATAGATTGTGCCTCGGTGGGACCGTGAAATGGGTTTTAAGGTAATTCCACGGAGGCAGCAGTCCAACTCCAAAGTCTAAGTTCAAGTAGGTGGAAGAATTAGAAAATCTAGGAGATTAGCAGCATTTGTCATTAGTGGACATGGAATTCAAAATTGGAAATCGCAAAACTTGATGTATAAATCTGCATCTTTCTCATATTTAGAATTTACTAGTAATCAATAATTACGATGACAATGATTGTGCACTCTTTTTATCCTTTTAATTTAATTTTATTGGCCAATATCCTTTTAATTTAACTTGATTTGATGAAGCATTTTGTTAATTTGGTCCAAATAAGAGAAATGGGATGCATAGCAATGCATCTTCTTAAATGTTTTATTACTCTCTCCCTTTATTTCTAATTGAATAGTCACATTGATTTTTTAATTAAATTAAGTCATTTTTTACCATCAATTATTATAAAAATATAATTTTTAAATTCTTTTAAAAATAAACTTTGGAAATTTTTAAACTTAAATTTTACAAAATATATTTTTTAAAATTTCAATTACATATAAATTTTTCATAAATAATGATAAAAATTAACTTTATTTTATTAGAAAAGTCAAACGTGACTATTCAATTCGGAACAAGGGAATATTATTTTTACTTCTTTGAAATTAAATATGTAAAGATTTGTAATTTTATTCACATATAAAATTCAAAATTACTTTATTTTTAGTGTAATTAACAAATTTTTATTTTTTGACGTACTTTTTAAAATTTGACGTTTAATAAATATTTGACGATTGAATGTTGCTTTTCTCTTTCTTTTAACAAAAATGACTGAATCTATCAACGAATAAATTAATGCTTCTATCATGATTGAAGTATTCAAGCACAGTTGACCTAAATATTCATGGAGGTGTTGCCTTTTAATTTCATAATAGAAGTTGGGGGTAGTTACCAAACAGACCTTATATTATGAGGAATACTCTGATTTTTTTTAGTAAAACTGTTTATACTTCAATTTACAATTCAGGGTAAATTGGTCTTATCATAATTATAATCAAGATGTGTGGTTAGGATTTAATCAAAATTCCTAAAGAAACTAGGTTTCTGCACTACCCTGATTCAAATTGAATTAGGAAAGTCTTATAAATTAATTGCAAGGGCTGAAATTAATTAATTACTAATTAAATAATAATTATTTTTTGAATAATTATTATTAAATTTCTAGTGTATGCCGCTGCTACCCAGTTGAGTGGCACACAGAATTAAATAAGAAGCAGTTTCCTTTAATATTGCTGCCTGATAAGGAGGCAAACAAGTAAATAAGGAAAATTGCTTACCATCTGACCATGAGATGAAAAATACCTCATGGACATACATAGCAAGGCCCAAGTCGTCTCCCAGTCAGAGAAGAGGCCGCCCTCTGCCCTGCAGAGAGATATTTTTCTCTTCCTGCAGGAAGGAGGCAGAGAGCTAAAGTTTGTCAGCAAGAGAAACATCTGTGCACGTGAGAGAGGCATGAGATATTCAACCTCACACCTCCTCCATATAGTCGACCTACCACAATGGAGAAAACGCCTAGCCTCCTTCCCACCCCGGGAGATGAAATTGCAACTTGTATTTTGTTCAATTAAGGACAAAATAGTGAAATTGACCAATTGGAGAGGCTAGAGGCTGCGATTTCTTCCAAGGGGCATACCATGATGATCCTTGAGCTATGTAGATCATCATGGTAAAATTTCACTTCATTTTGACATTGGAGTAAAAACTTATGCCCGATTTTCAATTAAGGACATCTTCGGGAGTGAAACCAAATTCACCATGATAAAGAGCTCGAATTAACTTGGGATTTTTTCCATGATCTTATGGAGATATTCTAAGATTACTGGTGAAATTTTGGTTAAATCCGAGATCGTTTGCAACTTTTGCATTCTTTTCAATTAAGGACACATGGCTTTCTCACCCCGGTTTAAGCCATTTTCTTAATTAATTCTTATTTTCATGATTTCAAGAGCTAAATATGGCCAAGTATGGGTAATTTCGTGGCTTTGATAATCAGAGTTCAAATCATGATGTCAGTTGGCCATTACTTAGCCAAATTAGCTAAATTCAGCACAAAAGAAGCAACAAGAGCTTGCTGCACTGTGATAGGCAGAAGGAAGAATTGTCATCAACTACCCAGGAGGCATATTTTCATCCCCTATCCTAGCAGAGTGGCGCCCTTATGCATGTCCAATCCTCTTCCAAGCAGTTGGATGCAATCAGAAGAAGAAGGAAGCTTCACTGCACTTTCCTGAAAGCTGTCATCTGCATAGGAGAAGATTTTGCCTTTCTCAGCAAGGCAATAGCATTAAATGCCCAAGCCCAAACCGTCCCCTATATAAAGGGAGGCCATTCTCAGGTTTCAGCAGATTCCGCATCTCAGACATTTCTCCCGAGAAATCAAAAACCAGCTCCTGCAGCTACAAACTTGCTCCGCGCAAAAACCAAGCTCCGTGCTTATTTTCTCTCTGGCTCTGCGCCATTTTCACCCTGTTCATCACGAGTTCCTCACTCGTTCTTCATATTTTCCTTGTTTAGATCTTGTCTCCGGACAAACAAACACTCTTTTAGTGTTTTTTCTCTTATTTCAATCTTGTCTCCGGACATACAAACACTGTACACGTGTTCTTCATTCAGAAATAACAGATCAGTTTGTTATTTTCTTTTCAATTTCAATCACAATCAAAGCAGATCTCTCAGATCTGATCCAAGAAAGAGAAAGGCCCAGTTTTGAGAAGCAGTTCGTGTGGATCCAATGATTTAGATGCTCCGGTGTGACTTTGATCCAGTCCCCACAATCGTTCTGATCTTTTAATCTGCTGCTACGCGCACCAGATCTTGTTTTTACAACCTCTTTGTCAATTTCAGCAAATTGACTGGCACGCCCTTACGCTGTCATAAAGAATTCTCCGCGAAAACTCTAGCAAGAGATTTTTGGCGCAACAAAAACAATCAAATTTCATTGATGTCAATAACCAGAATTACAAACGGGCAGAGGTAATCCGCACCAAACATAATTAGTCCCTTCCTCACACTCAAGTTGTGCTAGACTATGGGCTAAAGTATTCGCTGTCCTACTAATATGCTTAAAAGAACAAAATCCAAAAAAAGAGACTGTGTTTAATTTGAAAAATTAATGACCCACCTTCCCAAAGCGAATGTGACTGCCTATTAAACTTTAAAATGGCTAACAAACAGCCAGAGTAGAAAACACACAATGTCTAGTGACCCCAATTGATCCGCCTTTTCAAAAAGACACTTCCAAAAATCATCACTACTATACCAACCTTCTAAATACACAGGTAACCAGGGGCAACTGATGGCCCAAACCTGCCTACTGAAAGGACAATAAAAAAGGACATGATAAAGAGATGATTCAATTCCACCACAAACAACACAACTCAAATCTATCGGTACTCCTCGTTGCTGTAGCTTTGGCTTAGTGGGTAGAATATCATGGAGAACTCGCCAAAGAAAATACTTTACCTTCGGCAATACATGGGCAGTCCAAACCAATCTCCAAACTGGTGATCGATCAAGGATATCTATATAATTGTGTCCCAATAATCTTCTAGCCACATGATACCCACTGCGAACAGTATAAGCCCCATTAACCGTTTGATTCCATATCAAAGTATCTTTTCCTGCTAGATGCAAGGGAATACAAAGAATTCTAGCAGTATCTACCGGTTCAAACAACTCATTCAATAAATCAACATCCCAAAAGCCGCTATTATCAAATAGAACTAAAACTGGATTCGATTGCATGATGGTCCCGAGCCTAGCATGGGGCTGAAATGTCGGTGCTTTTGGCACCCATCTATCTCTCCAAATATCAACACTCTGTCCGTTTCCAATTCGCCAACGAGATCCCTGACGAATCACTTTTCGTCCAGCTAGCAAACTCCGCCACACAAAGGAAGGATTACTTCCCAATTTCGCCTGCATAAATGAAGTATTATGATAATACTTCGCTTTCAGTATTCGAGCGCATAAAGAGGTTTCATCATGAATAAGTCGCCAACACTGCTTGGCCAAAAGCGCAAGATTAAATGATTCAAAGTCTCGAAATCCCAATCCACCATCGAGTTTTGAAATACATAAATCATCCCACGACTTCCAATGGATCCTCTTCCTCGTGTCCGTACTGCCCCACCAAAACCTGGCAATTAACATATTTAACTCATGAAGAAAAGTCTTCGGAAAACGAAAACAACTCATGAGGTATGTCGGGATTGCTTGTGCAACCGACTGTATCATCACTGCCCTTCCTGCAATAGACAACAGTCTTCCTCTCCATTGTTGAAGACGCTTCCATAATTTATCCTTGATAAGTTGCAATTCAACTTTCTTGGACTTACCGATCATGATTGGCATACCCAAATAACGATCTCGAGCAAGAACCTTATGAATACCCAAATGCTGCATGATGGAAGCACGCAAACACATGGGTGTATTTGAACTAAAAAGCACCGCAGACTTATCAATGTTAATTTGCTGTCCTGAAGCTAACGAGAATTGACGAAGCAAGTCAAGAACCACCTCACATTCACTAATAGATGCCTTTAGATATAAAAGACTGTCATCGGCAAAGAACAAATGTGAAACTCGAGGAGCATATCTATTAACCGCAATTCCCCGAATTTGGCCATCCAACTCTGCACGCTGCAACAAACATGATAAACCTTCCATACAAAATAGGAATAGATACGGAGATAGTGGATCTCCCTGCCTAATGCCTTTCGATGGGACAAATTTCTCCGTCTGCACCCCATTGACCATCACTGAATAAGAAACTTTTGTCACACATGACATAACCAGAGATATCCATTGTTGTGAAAAGCCCAAACGAAGCATCATTCCTTCTAGAAAAGTCCACTCCACACGGTCATACGCCTTGCTCAGATCAAGTTTAAGGGTCATATGATTCACCCCACCAGCACGTTTATTCTTCATATAGTGAATTGTCTCAAAAGCAATAAATGAGCTCTCAAAAATCATTCGCCCCGGAATAAAGGCACTTTGATTCGGACCAATCACTTCCGGCAAAATCTCTCTCAACCGATTTGCCAATGCCTTGGAAACAATCTTAAACACTACATTACATAAACTAATTGGACGGTAATCCGTAATCATGCATGGGTGTTCATTTTTAGGAATTAACACAACATTCGTATGATTAATGTCTGGCAAACTTTGTCCAGAATTCAAAAAAGCCAATGCCATTTCACTAACCTTTTCCCCAACGATATGCCAATATTGCTGGTAAAACAATGGGCTCATACCATCTGGACCCGGTGATTTGTTTGCTCCCATATCAAAAACTGCATCTCTGATGTCGTCAACTGTAAAAGCACTAATCAATCTGGAATTCATATCTGTTGTGACTCTTCGATCTACCATTTCTAACACCTGCTCAATATCCGAATGTAGAGGGTCTGAAGTGGTAAAAATTTGGGTAAAATAATCAACCACTATTTTCTCCACCTCTGGGAATTCTGAATGCCAATTTCCACCATCATCCTGAATAGAGGTTATACAATTCTTGGTCTTTCGTGAATTGACAACTGTATGAAAATATCTCGAGTTCCTATCCCTTCTCGAAGCCAAGACACTTTAGACCTTTGCCTCCACATGGTTTCCTCTCGATCATATAGATCATTAAGTTCATCTAAGCAATCGTGTAATTGTCTTGAAAACCCAGTAGCTTGTGCGGTTGCATAAACCCTCTCAAGTTCTTTCATCTTCTTCTGGATACCATAACGAACATTCCCAAAAACTGTGACATCCTAATCCTGCAATGCTTGACCACAAGCCACGATGCGTTGTTGAACAGATGCTTCCTCATTCCTATTCCAACTCTCCTCAATTACAGCACTAGTTCTTTCATGTGTCACCCACATATGCTCAAATCGAAATTGCTTCCGAGATCGAGCTTCCATATGTGGTTTATTTAACACATGAACTAACAAAGGCAAATGATTAGACGCGGATGTAACTAAT
Organism: Corchorus olitorius; assembly: GCA_001974825.2. Lineage (NCBI taxonomy): Eukaryota > Viridiplantae > Streptophyta > Magnoliopsida > Malvales > Malvaceae > Corchorus > Corchorus olitorius. The sequence continues at coordinate 15,075 of AWUE01014421.1, forward strand.
AAATTTACAAACGAAAATTGGAAATGATGAAACCAACTCTCTGTAACCAGACATCTGTCCAACTTTTCAAAAACTATCCCATCCCGCATTCGTCGAGACCACGTCATCAATGGGCCTTGAACTGGTATTTCCTGAAATTGACAGTCTTCGATGACATCACGAAACAACTGCATTTGTCTTTGAGGGCGTAATGCTCCTCCAATCTTCTCATCATTGGATAAAAACTCGTTGAAATCTCCAATGCACATCCAAGGCAAATTTTATTGAGAAGATAATAACCTCAGTAAATCCCAAGATTCATGTCTAGGACTTGTTTCATGGCGACCATAGAACCTAGTAAATCACCAATTGACATTTGGATTATTAACTACATGAGCATCAATATGTGAAAGGGAAAAGGAAACAATATTAACAGAAAAAGAATTTTGCCAAAGCAAAGCTAAACCACCCGCTCGGCCTACACAATTAACAGTAAAACAACTATCATAACCCAAACGACACCAAATCCATTCCATTTCATTATTTTTTCGTTTGGTTTCTGACAAAAATAAAATAGAGGGTTTATTACATTTTATTAATTGAGCTAAAACATGAATTGCCCAAGAACCCCCCAGTCCCTGGCAATTCCACGCCATACAACTCAGGATCCTTGGCCAGGACACTCTTCAGCCATCCTAGCCGTATCCGCATCATTTACAACATCATTTGGAGAGGTAATCTCCCTTGCAGCCTCCCTTGCAGCAGCAATGTTAGCACCAATAACTCGCATCACCCGAGTACATTCAGCAGCTTCACTTTCAAAATTGGCCGAACCCTCCCTTGTTCTCTTTGCCACCGCTCCATTGTCAAACCCAAAATTAGGTTGGCCTGAAATTCTCTTATCCCCCACCCTTGCACATGAACGAATATTCAAAGCTTCAAAAGAATATTTGTTGGAAACCCGAGCATGCTTTTTCCATTTTCGCACCTTATTTGGAGAAGAAGAAACCCCCGCACCGAAAATAAATGGTGCATTCGGATCATAGCCAGTAGTGTTAGTGCTATTAGAACTAACTAAATTACCTTGAGTTGGCTGCTTGCTTGATCCAGCTACCAATCCTCCTACCAGGCCCATCAAATCCGGCCCTAAACCGCTAGGACCCATATTCCTATTATGGAGCCCAAGGCCCGGTATAGGTCTGCTTGAACCCGCTCCAAACTCAACTGCCACTTGCTCCCTCATCCTTTGATTGTGCCGCACATTATGGTTTGCAACATTACAATTTGCTGTTGAATAATCCGATAATTCCGCCTCAACAAAAACCTCCCTTGCTTTGCGCTGCACGTTTCCTCCTCCATAATTATCGCCAACAACAAAATCTCCCCCAACTCCTTGACTTTCGGGCAATCCTAGATCCCCATAAAGCTCCTCCACTTCCTTTGAAAAATCTGTTGCAGCTTCCACATTCTTCTCAACCATCCCCGTCGATTTCTCCCCAAGCAAATTTGGTTCAACCACCCTCCCTGGAATTCGGGAAATCACTTCACACGACACCTCACCTGAATCCAAAGCTTGTGCCACCTGTCTCCCTCTCAACAGAAACTATCCACGTGTGGCCGAATATGCCGGCGGCTATATCCAATCGAGGATGACAGTTGAGCCGCTCGCCCGCCTCCCATGGTTTGCCTTGAAGGTCCTGATCGAGCCGACAAAGGAGTTGACCGCCGCGAGCCAGATCCTCCAAGCCGGAAGCTGCCATCATTCCCCTCAAAACGTCTGGCCTTGAATCTAGGAGACTCAGCTTTGATCCGAATCAAATACTTTTTAATCACCACACCATGATTAAGCCTCATCTCGATGGCAGTGGGGCAATCATTCTCACTTAGGTGATCAAATTGCCCACATACCAGACATATATCGGGCATATCCTCATACCTAAACTCCACCTCCCTGTCACCATAAGGATATGAGACCTCTAAACCATCCACCAATGGCTTTGTAACATCAACCAAGACTCAGATGCGAATAAAGCTACCCCATTGATGATCAACCTCTAGGACTGGTCCGATTATTCCTCCCACTGCTGCACCAATCTTCTCTGTCATCATGATCGGAGGCAGGTAAAAAATTCGAACCCAAAATGGGCAAGTATCAAAGACGATAGAGTCAGGCCTCTCTACTCCATCATACGGTTGAAGAACCAGCAGCACCCTGTTGAAATGCCAAGGTTGAGTGACAAGTACACGATCCCTTTCTGGCTTATCCTCAAACTGGAACATGTATAATCTATCCCCCAATTCCTTAACAATCAGCCCCATTTCCAGTTTCCAGGCATTGAAGAGAGATGTTCTCATCCCTTCCAGGTTCGCTCTCCTCTTTGAAAAAATACTTTCCAATAAAAAAATAGGGATGTTGAACTCCATCATCTTCTTCCAGTAGATCATCAGCAATGATGACTCTAGACTGCTCTCCTTTTTTAAGAGACAATTGGGAACACATATTTGACAGTGAAGACGCCATCACAACAGAATAAAAGAGATACTCAAAAGAAAAAGGTGGGGAAGAAAAGGAAGTTATGTTCAGAAGGCAAAAAAGATTTCCACCAGGACCTATATAGAACAAAATCAAACAGATAATGAAGCAACATCAGTACTACAAACTGATCAGATATGAAATTCAAAAAGATGTTATGCAAATCTACTTTCAACAATCGGATAAGCCAAGTAATTGATTTGTTAAGATTTTGAAAAACTGCACTAGGGCAGAAAGAGAGTTCCACCAAGAGTTCATAGGGCAGAGAAGACTCAGAGAGAATCACGACAGAGAGATTTTTAAGCATTTCTAAAAAATCATTACTCTATTGTTTAGCAAGTTGATAAACAGAGTGATGACTTCACAGTGTTTTTGATGGTTAATCAACAGTTTTTTTCTAAAAATAGAGAGTGGGAGTTTTTACTCTGATTTTTTTAGAGGATAGAAAAATCAGAAATCTCATATATATATATATTATATTATTTTTAGTTACTAGAGAAATTACTAAAAGGCCAAATTGAGGATTAATGTGGTTTCCCCTTTTGGCTTTTTTTGGTATTTTCTCAATTTTTGGATGACTGAAAAGCCCCTCTATGAGTTTCCCCCTTTCTTTTTCTTGCTACCCTTTTTTGTAATTACTCATTTCCGTTCCTTAATTGCTTTTAATTAATGTTTGTCCCCCCTTTTCTTTTTTCCTCTCACCAATTCAGCTGCTGATTCCTTTCAACTCCTCAGTGTTGATCAATCTTCAGGTTTGTTAAAAATCAAACATTTCATTACTCTTCTTTGTTTTCACCTTCACATCTCTTTCCTTTTTTTTTTCGCCTTCCCCATTTCTTCACCATGGACCGTTTAATGTTTTCCCCTTCTGAATTAAACCATCATTTCTTCAATGCGTTTATTATTATCCAATTAACACCATATTCTATTACATCTTAATTTGCACTTCCTATTACTTACAAATAAAAGCATGTTCTTTGACCTTCTTAGTTTTGCATGACTAAAAAGTTAGCTTACAAAAAGATTTATGGCAATAGCAAGAGACAATATTAAACCTAATCCATTTAAATTGCATTTTTACTTCAACCTTATATAATTCAATCAATTAATCAAGCACCACTCTAGAACAAAGAATGTCCGTGGATCTTATATAATTGATTATATTAATATCCTTATTCAATCAGTTAATCAAGCACCACTCTAAAATAAAGCAAATTTAATCCCAAAAGCCATGTTTGATGGATTTGTTGCAATATTTGTTCAATTTCTATGTTACCCCAATTGATGGAAATAAAGCCCAAAACTTTCTATTCATATAAACAGCATCAAGTAATACCATATATGTTTAATTCCCAATCATAAAGCTGATAAATTTTTCAATAATCGGGTAAGAATGAGATGCAAATTGGAAGAGATGAACGATGATATAATAGTCAAGGTTTAGGAAACAAGTAAGCCACGTATAAAACACCAAAAACAATTCCTATTTTATTTATGAAATATGAGGAAAGGCTTGAAAACTTTGAAGAATGGAGGATTCGGGAGGAACGATGGGATGTGATTGAAATGAGAGGGAGTTGTAAAAGGGAAATGATTTTGATCATGATTTATAAAAAGTTATTAGTATTTATTTTTAAGTCCTTATAAATTTATTTATTTGTTATCAGATGAGGTGGCACAATGTGATTAACTGATAGTGTATAGAGTGAATACACTGTCAGTGTATCAAATATTAATCCTATAATTAATCAATCCAATGAAAAACCACAAATAAACTACGTCCATATAAAGTAGCACAAAACACACATAAAATAAGACAAAACTCAAATGCATTTTACTTGAGGTGGGACTTGAAACCTAATAGTTCAGTTACAAATACACCTACTAGTTGAACTAACAACTCGGATGTAAGAATGCACAATATTTAATCCTCACATCTTTTTTTTCTTTTTAAATAGTAATAACTGTCATTTATGCAAACAAAAATACATTGTAACTAGTGATACTAGTTAGAATAGATTGTAGAAAGTCTTCCTCCTCTGCTCTGTAACCAGTTCTCTTTGTCAAAAAAAACTGGATCTTGCATTGTGATTTGAATTATCCATTTCAAACCTCCTTGATAAATGTTTAGCACGTCCTTCATCATGTCTTTCTTGATTATGCGAAAGATGGTGGTAATATTATTTTCGATCATTGAAGTTAAAGGATCCCAAAAACAATACACTTGATATTCAGATGTTTAATTTCTACTTTTAAAGGAAAAAAAGAAAAAATTAATTATTCCTTGGGGTCGTTTGGTATTGTTTTCGTTTTTTGTTTTTTGTTTTTTTGTTTTTGTTTCGTTTTTGTTGTGTTGTCAATTTTTTGAAAACAAAAATATGTTTGGATATACAATTTTGTTGTATGTTTTTAAATAAAAAAGTTAAAAAAAAAATGGTGAAAAAACATGTAAGTTACTGTTCATCAATGTGTTTCTGTGTTTTGGAAAACATGAAAACACACAATTCCTGCTTCCACTTTTTTTTCCAAAACATTGATTCTAATTCCAAAATTTTTGAAAATGGAAACAATTTGTCAAATATGTTTTCACTATTTTGTTTCCAAAAATAGAAAATTGAAACAGAAAACGGAAAGATTGCCAAACAACCCTTTTCCGCACGCTTAGGCATTTGAAACGTGAATGGCTAATGTTGCAAATACGGATAGTAACAATTTTGAAGTGATTACGCCCTTATTTTATTTTTTCGGGATTTCAAATCCTAATTACAAGATTATTCCTTGAAATCACTACACATACTTTATCCGAATATATATATATATATATATATATATATATTTATATTAACATATATTAAAGTTGAAAATGGAATTACCCTTTTGTCCAGCTATAAGATGCACCGCATTCATCCAAGAACAAATTGTCAGGGGTATTTCGGTACTTTCATGCTCGATATTTTCGTTATTATTGTTGAGGGCATTTTGGGAATTTTAGGATAAAGTTACTATTTGGTGGGTCCCACTCTCAAAAAACAAATCATTTTTTGTTGGATTATTCATCAAATGATCCTCATACTTTTATATTTTATGGTATTTAATCCTTTACAATTATGGGTTGGACGATTGAATGTTTCAGCTTTAATTCTTTTATTTTTTTTCTATCTGTCCGATCAAGGTAATTCAGGTGTCTATTTAAAGGTAATTTCATGGTTTACAACTTTCATTAAGGACTCAAAAGCCAATTTTAATGTTTTGATTCTAAAAAATACTTCTGAAATTTTATTGTCTCGATTGCCGGTCTATATAATATTGTATAATTTTCAGTCCACATGTCCGATTGAAATTATTCAAGTGTCGGTTAAAAGGTTATTACATGATCTACAACTTTCGTCAAGGGCCTGAAAGCTGAATTTGATTAATGACTTTCGTGGAGAGTTCAAGAGGGAATTTTTATGTTTGGTCTCCATAAACAAGTATTTTTTCCCTGGATTATTTATCAAATGACCCCCATACTTTTATGTTTTATGCTATTTAATCCTTTACAAATTCTGGGTTGGACGCTTTAATGCTTCGGCTTTAATTACTTTTTGTTCTATTTGTCCGATCAATGTGATTCAAGTGTCTATTGAAAGATAATTTAATGACTTGCAACTTTCATTAAGGACTCAAAAGCCAATTTTGAGGTTTCAGTTCTTAAAAATGTTTCCGAAATTTGGTGGTTTCGCTTGATGGTCTATCTAATTTTGATTTACGATCACTATTTATAGCATAGATCTAAACTTAAAAAAACACCAACAAAATATTTTGCATATATCCTTCTTATACTTCTGATGTCCATAGCAAATACAACAGCTACAAGCTACGCAAAATCAACTATCATTACAACTAATGCCTATATGTTCATAATTAGCTATTCCCTCCTTACACAATCCTGGTGCGAAGCGCAGGTCCTGGGACTAGTAGACATTAATGTCTGAAATCGACAAGTCAAGTACCATATGCAAGGTTGCAAAGCCACATGGCACAATTGGCAATTACAACCCTTACTCCTATAAATACCGGAATGTCATAAATACCTAAATAAAATTTTGTCCGTTATAATAAATCAGAAGAAATGAATTATGTTTAACCCATAATAAAATAAATCAAAGCTTTTTTTTTTAGCCATAAATAAATCAAAGTTTAAAAAAATCGTAATTTTAACAATTAATAAGATTAATTATGACTTTATGAGAAAATTTTAAACTAAAATATATTATATAAATAAATTTATAATATTCAAAATGATCATTTTTCAAACGAGTTAAGTAGTGAGTCGTACCTGTTATATATCTATACTATATATAAATATACGAATAAGAGAAAACTTTATGTTTTCTGATTATACTTTTTTTTTTCAAATATATTTCTAAATTATCATTATTAAATAATATTTTAATTATTTCATTATTAAAATAATAGAAAATTAGATTATCCTCATTAATTAGGATCCAACGTGGCCAATATGAATGCTCCACATCATTTTTAGAATCTGAATTTTTGTCCAAAACATTCTTCAAGTCGGTTTAGGAGAAGATCAATTATGTCCAGAAATTTAAAGGGCAAAATCGTCCACCGGAACGACAGAATTATGTCTCGGGGTAAACATAAAAGTTGTAGATCTTGGAATCCTCTTTCCAACGGTACCTTATTTGCATTTTTCTGAGCTCTTGATCAAAAGTTATGAATTTTCTTTCAAAATTGCTCTTGTGAAATCTCCTTTAAATATGATTTAACAATGCTCAGAGTTGAATCATTACTACTTCATAATTACTGATTGGACTTGGACTCCTTCTTTGAGTTTCCATATTAATGAATTGGGCATGAGAATATCATATTTAGGTTTCAAGACATATGACTTGGCAATTCGGGCTTCATGGACTCAAACGGACCTAATGGGCCTACTGATAGTTTCTCTAAATCTATATACTATATATAAAAGTACGAATAATGGGAAACTTTGTGTTTTCCAATTGTACCCTTTTTTTAAAAAATATTTCTAAATTACCATTATTTTTTCCTTAAAAATTGCCATTACTTAAAATTAGAATTTAATGTTATATTATTATATTATTATATTGGCCAACCCTATTTCTACTATATATATTATTATTTATTTATGACTTAATTTTAAGTTTAAAATTTTAAATCTTACTCAAACTATATTATATATATTTCTAACTATTATATCCAAATTATTAACGATGATAATAAATATGTAGTAAAAAAAAAGATGATGATAAATATATGATTGTTGCATTTGTAATTTTGGTATCATTTTTCTTAAACATTACAATGGCCATGAAAAGAGTTTGAATTTTTCTTTTTCATTTTAAAATTTCTGTTATTTTTGCAGTTATTAAAAAAAAACTACAGTCGAGGTATGGTATTGATAACTTCTTGTCATGCTTTGGGAATTTCATTTTCCTCTATCACTCTTTTTAACTTATTTTCTTCATTATTTTCAAATAAACAATATGCTCCATAGAAGGTTGGTGAACATGAGAGCACTAAAACTGATAATGTACCATTTGGAGTAATGTTGAATGAATGGACCTCAAATTGATAATATGCTATATGGAGGAATGCTGAATGAAGGAACTCCGTGTGATAACGTGCTCTATATACTACCAAGTGGAGGAACTAAATTCGAATATGTATATTTATATACTATCAAAGGGAGGACTTCAATATGAATTATATATGTTTATACGACTGAACGGTTGAGCTTGATCTGCGAATGGAAGAGCTTTTGATGAATGATTTATATAGTACTAAATAGAGGAGTTCAATCTGATAATAATGATATATAATTTTATAGAGAGATTGTCGAAATTTCATACTATAGGATAAAAAATTATAGGAAGATTAACAAATCTCATAGGGAAGGTTACAAAATTTCATAGGAAGGTTTACTAAAATTTCAAAATTAGGTTATCAAACTTTCATATGGAAATTATCACAATTTCATAGGTAATTATCAAAATTTAATAGGGTAGTTATCAAAATTTCATAAAGATATTCATTCGAAACATGTTGGGTCACGTGCAACGCTCATGAAAATTAAAACTAGTAAATATATATATATATATATATATTTAAAAGTAGTGAGTCGTATCATAAGACCACTATCCGTATCCTACTTAAATGGTCCCATATCATGGGGTTGGATAGTTCAAGGCTAATTATAAAAAGAGTAATGCTTCTTTCTCCGCCTAATTCTACTGTTTGATATCTCGTCTAACCTGCCAATGGGAAAAATTACTATAATTTCTAAAATCCTATTGAATAATACCCTAAAATCAAGGGATTTATCCTGCAAATCCTCCTTATTTGTAACTAGAGACTAAACCTGTAATTAACTTATTAGCTTAATTATCAAACGGGATAACAGGCGATAAAATCAGACGAGACAAAAATTATTTTCCTTATAAAAAAATACCGTGGGCGTCCCTAATTGCAAGCTTAAGCATTTCAGCTGGTTAAATGGTTAGCTTGGGGGTGCAGTTGACGCTGTCTTGAGGTGCGTGCGAGAAGCTATGAGAAAATGAGCCAAATAAAGGCTTGCTGCTGCAACTGCATGTGATGATGTTGAAAGCAAGGCCAAGAAGGGTAGAACAAGATCCTCAAGATGAGGGAGTGCATTCAAGACTACCACTGCCAACATGCAATTATCTTTTCTTCAACTTCTATCAGGGTTCTTTAAGAACGTATTTATACCTATGCTTACTAGTAATAAGTTTTTATTTGGATAGAAAATTTTGTACTATTTCTTATGTAATTTTTCCTGAGGTATATATTTATGGTTAACATATAATAAAAAGATAAAATTAATAAGCTTAAGTAATAGGAATTTATGCTCATGAAAGTCCAATGGATCTTAGATTTTGAAGGGAATTACTCCCTTTGATGCGCCAATGACTCATCATGGTCTTGAAGAGCTCAATGGAGATCATGGAGAGGCTGAGCACATGCGGCAAGGAGGCTTGAAGAAGCTTGAAGATGCTAGGAGTTCATTGGAGCAAGTTCCAAGCTCATTGGAGAAGGTTCCAAACTCATTGGAGAATGTTCCAATCCAAGCTCATTGGAGAAGGTTTCAAGCTCATTGGAATTGCCTAAGATCCCATTTGATCCATTGAAGATGCCATTAGGCCCAATGACAAGAGCAAGAGCTAAAAGGTTCAAGGAAGCATTATTGGGCCTCATTAGAATTCATTTTGACGAGTTCAAGGCCATTGGAGTTCATTTGAAGCCCATTGGAGATCATCACCAAAGGAATATTCCCATCGATTCCAAGTTATGTACTATACTTGAAATCGATGAGTATTAGGCCATTGGAGTTGTAATTTGGCCATTATGGGCTTTATTCTATCTTTAATTAGCTTTTTATTTAGTTTAGATGACATTAGGTTGGGCCTTGTTTGACTAAGTCCAATCCTTGTTTTAATAGGACTTGTTATTTTCCTTTTCCTAGTAGATTAAGGAGTAAGGTCTTTCCTAGCCCTTTCCTTTACCCTCAAGGCTTAGGATTTTCTAGATCAGAGCCCCCCTGGCACCAACCCCTCTTGTAAACATAAGTTGAGTTGATTAATAAATTCAGGTTTTCACCCAAATTGATTATCTTAGCTTCTTTGTTCTAGTTTGAGCAAAACTTAGGGTTCTTCAATCTTGTAGAGTCCTAGCAAATAATTAAGTTGTGATAACTTGATTGTTTGTGAATCTTGTGTTCTTGAGTTGACAATTGCAGGTCTAATTGAAGACTTAAGGCCGACGAAAGAGGAGGAATCACCTTGTGAAGGTCATCGATCTACTCATCTAGAAGTTGAAGGAGTTCAAGTCGAGTTTGATAGATTTTCAAGGCTAGATTTGAATCTAAAACAACTAGATTAGTATCAATTGGTAATCAGAGCATAGGTTGTCATCTTCAATCGGTAAATCTATCCTTCTATTCATCTCTCATCAAGTTTCTCATCCATCTCATCCATCAAAGTTTTTCAAATTTTCTAGATCTAAAAATTCCGAAAATTCAAAAATTTATTGTGGTTTCATCTTAACTCCAATAGACTTGAAAATTCAGATTTGGAGTCCTCATACCTTGTAGTTTAATCGTAAAATATCAGAAAAAAATAAAAAAATAAAAAAAATTTTCGACCAGAATCTTGTGAAATTTATTCTGGCTTCGTTTGAGCTCGGAAAGTTTTGAAATTTGAGATCTAGACTTCTTTTAGTGTGATCTTTCTGGGAAAAATATTGAAAAAAATCAAAAAAATCTGTCTCAAAATCAATTTTTTCCAGGAACTAGGGTTCTTGATTTGGGAATTTGGGAATTAGGGTTTGTTTGAGCAATTAAGTCAATTGTTTGCATCTAACCCTAATTGATTGTTTGTTTGAGATTCTTGGGTTGCTTTTGCTGTGAATTGAAGTTTGTTTTGCAGAATTTCGAATTGAAGCCCTATTGGATACAAGTGGTTTAAAATTGGATCTAAGTGGTACTAGGGATTCTAATTGATTGAATTGGTTGATTTGTGTTGTTAATTGTGTTTTGTGCAGCAAGTTTGGGAGACAAAAGGCTGTTTGGATTGTTTATAGAACACTCTTATTTTGATTCACTCAAGTTATTGCTCTTAATTGTTTGTTCCTCAAGTAGGTCACGAGAAGAAAGGATGCTCTAACAATTTGCTCTTATTAGACCTATTGAAACTAGAAAAAGACATAATCTTGTGAGATCATTAAGAGAGTAGTGGATTGCCAATCCATAGGTTGAGTACAAACACGAGAGCACAACAAAGGTAAAGCACACACACAATAGTGAGGAATTTTTATTACTAACTTTTCTTTGTGTGTAGGTACAATGGGAGATCAAAATCAAAACAATGACTTGAATACCATGATGCAAGCACTTATGCAAAGATTAGATGCCATGGATGCAAGAATGGAAACTATGGCTAAATCTCAAAATCAACAAGCTCCACTTAGTTTGGTTGATAGGAGAACTTTGAGTGCCTATGTAAAAGGGGATGTTCTAAGGGAGAATTTGTTCCATACTAGGATGTATGCGAATGGAAAGCCTAGTAGTGTGATTGTAGATGGAGATAGTTGTAAAAACATAGTTAGTGATTATTTGGTGAAAGAGTTACAACTACCTACTTCTAAACATCCTAAACCCTATAGCTTAAGTTGGATCAATGATAGAGAAGAAATTAGGGTTAACAAACAAGTTTTGGTTACTCTTTCTTTGGGCAGGTACAAAGAGGATGTCTTGTGTGATGTACTACCAATGCGAGCTTGTCATGTGTTGCTTGGGAGACCTTGGCAATTTGACAACAAGATGAAGCATGATGGTGAGACAAACAAGTACTCTTTTATGCATGGTAAGCGACCTTTTACTCTAATTCTTTTATCACTTCAAGAAGCTTTAAAAGATCAAATTAAAGTGAGAGATGATTTTGCTAAATTGGATGATGAATTTAGGGCTAAAGAAAAGAGTAAGTTCGAACCTAAAATTGTTGATTGTTTTGATGATAAAACAGCCCTAGTTTCAAAGAGTGTTTTAGATGTTGTTAGTGATGATACTAAACCTAATTTAAGTGTTGTTTGTGATGACACTAAATCTGTTTTAGGTGTTGTTTGTGATGAAACAAATTCTGTTTTGGATGCTAATTGTGATGAAAACAAATCTATTTCGGTTGATCATAGCATTGAAAATAAGACTGTTTGGGGTGAAAGAAAAGAGACTTCTAAGAAAGTTGTTAAATAGTGTATGTTAGCTAAAAGTGAGATTAAGAGTGCTTTGCATAAGAATTCTGTTTTGATCTTACCTTTGTTTCGAAATACACTAATGGGTACTAACAACTTGGCTGGAGATATTCCAAGCAATATTGTGTCTTTTTTGAGTGATTTTGTAGGAATTGGACTTGTTTTGATACAAGGAGGGAAGTTTGTAGCTTACTTTTGTGAGGAAATTCCTAGTGGATTGTCATCCATTAGAGAAATTAAACTCAATCCATATGGTGTGCGATACAAGTTCATTGAGAGCTTTCCATATGTGGTGCGCTACAAGAAAGGTAAGGAGAATGTTGTAGCCGATGCTTCATCAATGAGGTATGTTTTACTTTCCATGCTTGATTCTAAGTTTCTTGGATTTGAGTTTATCAAGGAATTATATGCTAGTGATGCTTACTTTAGTGATGTGTTTAAAGCATGTGAGAATTCTGGTTTTGGAAAGTATTATAAGCATGATGGATTTTTGTTTAAAGAATCTAGATTGTGTATACCTGCTTGTTCTTTGGGTTTTGTGCTAGTGAGGGAATCGCATGAGGGAGGTTTAATGGGTCACTTTGGTGTTGATAGAACATATGAGATATTGCATGAACACTTCTTTTGGCCTAAGATGCGATATGATGTAGGAAAGCATGTTTCTAGTTGGATTACTTGTTTGCAAGCTAAATCTACATCTAAACCTCATGGATTGTATACTCCTTTGCCTATTCCTCATGAACCATGGACTCATATTAGCATGGATTTTGTGTTAGGTTTACCTCGTTCTAGGAGAGGTAAAGATTCTATCTTTTGTAGATAGGTGTCGAAACGTTCGGGTCCGGGAAACCCTATCTAAACGACGTTGGAAATGGAGTCGCCACTAATCTTTTTTCTAAGGTGTGATTAGCCACCTAATTGTCTTAATCAGTCTAATGAGGTCCGGTGCTTGGCATGGGACCCACTAAACCTATGGGTCTGGTCTTGTCACCTAGACCTAGGTTCGGAAGTCATTTACGCCCGGGGAAGGATCAGCACCCCCGGCACGCCCGTTAAGTGAGGGTACCTCTAAGCCAAATTAGATCTAATTGTGGGTCAGTAACAAAAGGTTGCTTTTAGTATGCTTTTTAAAGGAAATGGTGATTTTAGTTTTTTCAAATTTTATTAATTCCTAGAAGAAGAACTACGAATGCTTAATGATGCATGAATGGGTGAGTTTTAGTTTATCAATAAATAACCGTATACTTGAAATTAACTTGAGACCCTTCCCATGCATTATGGGGGTATCTCGAGTATAACTCAATCTCGGAGCGGAAACCAAGAATTCGTACCCGAGTACACTTACTTAGAATCCACCCGTCATCATAAAAGACAGTAGCTTATTGATTCCTTTCCATTTTTTTCATTTTTTCCATTTTTTCTTTCTTTTTTCGTTTTTTTTCTTCAACTTTGACCTAAATATTAGTGCATGTATGAAATGATGAATGCAAATTCCGGTTTATTACTAGATTAATAAAAAGGAGTTTATTTGAATTAGCCTTCACGAACCTAGCCCGGCCTTCCGGGGATATTCGTAAAGGTCATTCAATCTCGGGGCGAAATCTCGAGTGGTCGTGTCCGAGCACCTTTACCCGAGATTAGCCCGTCATAGTTAAAACGCCTCTTTATTAATTGAAACTTACAATGGTGGCATGAAATGCAAACAATTACAATAACTGAAAATAAATATGACATGCATGTGTTAACTACTAATTACCAAACTAACTTAAATTAATTACAAGCCCAAATATAATTGAATTAACAAATAAACTTAAAGAAACTAGAAGCTAATGGTCAAATTGGACAACTGGGGACTTTTCTGCACATCAAGAAAATAATTAGCAAGGTTCAGGAATCAAACTGAGAGAATCAAAACGAATCAAGAAACAAATCCAAAATCGAAGACCAAAGCAAAAGCAAATTGAACTTAAACGAATGAGAATATGGGTCATGGGATATGCTTACACTTCAAATGAATCTGGTTTAGGAAATCAAATTTTAAACTCCAAATCTTAATGCCCAAATTAAAAGTCATTTAAAAGGATTCACTAATTTCTTTTAAGTTATTTTCAAATTTGGAAAATTGGGTTTTTAACTCCAAGCTTTGTTTTTTTTTCCAAAAATTAAAAAAATGACTCAAAGTGTCTTAACATGTCATCCTCAAGTCATCTTTAATCTAGGAAAAATTATAGCTTTAAGTCAAAATCCCAATTTTCAAATCCAAATTAACTCAATTCGAAAATATGAAATCCATTTAAATTACTTTCAACTTGAATCATCAAGATCTCAAAATCAATTTTGCCGTGAATAAACTCCATTTTCATTAAAAATTCAATTTTTAACCTAAATCCCAATTTCCATACTTAAATTAGTAAAATTCAAGAAACAAAAAGCACAAATTAAATATCAATAATGTAAATCAAGCACCAAATTGCAAAATTCTAGCATAATTTCTTAAATCAGGGATTAAATTGAATAAAGCAGGGATCAAATTGCATTTAATCAGGAAATTGACTTGAAATTAGGGACTAGGCCGCATAAATTAAAAATAAAATCTTAAATCAAGGGCGAAATTGAATCAATTAACGAATAAACATTCCAATTAGGGACTAAATTGAATCAATTAACGAACATAAACCTAAATCAAGGACTAAGGTGAAAACGGAAACAAGCTTTAGGCTTTATGTGAATTAAATAAGAACCTATAGGACTTAATTGCATGAAATTGAAAAGTTTTAAAAGAACTTACCTGAAACGACGCCGTTTGGACCCTTTGCATGAACTATAAAATCTTCCTTCTCTTCTTTTCCGAAACCCTAGCCATTTTTAAACCTCCACAGCGCCGCCCCTTTGACCGGATCTCCACCGAACCGCCACACTGGAGCTCAAATCACCGTCAAACCACGGTCAAAAACCCCAGATCCGCTCGGCTCCATCTTCCTTTTCCGGATCCGTGCTTGGAAGTCGTCGAATCTGGCCGGAGGCCGTTGAATCGAGGTTCAACAGCCCTTGTTCCGCAGCCACCGGTCTCCACATCGAACCATCGGATAGGTTTGAACTCCAGGTATGTTATTTATCTACTCTTTCTCTTTCAAACACCCTTAATTAGTCCCCTATCCGAGCTCAAAACCATGGACCTCCGTTGGCTAGAGAGACTTTTCTTCTTTTTTTACTTTGCAGTGGATGCTTGGAGTGTGTGCATTTTTTTTCTTTGTGTGTGAAGAATGGGAGAGATCTTGGGAGAGAATCTTGAGTGTATGAGAGAAGGAAGCTGAGAATCAGGAAGATCCGAGAGGGTATCGAGGAAGAATCGAAAAAATGAGAGGGAGTTCACTGAAATTTTTGCGTTTATGGTGTGTGGATTTCTTTGGTGTCAATGGCCAAGAGGAAAAGAAAAGAAAAAATGGAGAGTAAGGAGGGGAAGAGAGACTGTGTAGAGTCAAAGAGAGAGGATTGAGTCTCTGTCGAGTGTGAAAGGTGAAGAGAGACTGTTGAGAGGTTGTTATCGAGAGAGAAAATGGATGGAGAGCTTTTTTCAGTGGGTGTGAGATTGTGAAGATTGTGTGTACTGTCTAATGTGTGGGAGAAATGAGGGTAGGTAGATAAGAGAGTGGAGAGAATTTGCAAAGCCTCGGGTGTGAGGTTTTTTTTTGGTATTGTCTAGTGAGCATCTGGTGTGGTTGTTTTTGAGAGTAGTTCCTGGTTTGTAGAGGGTGAAGATGAGTGTGTTGGAGAGAATCTCGGGTGAGGAGAGATGAATGGGGAGTGAAGGAGTGTGCGTATCTGTTTTTTTTTTTTGGTTCAATGGATCCAATTCTAACAACTTTTTTTTGTCTTTTTCTCTGTACAGGTCATTTGCTGTTATGATCTGATAAGCCAGGGCTAATGATGAGATATTATGAGCAACAAGAAGTTGTTGAGCTGGCCTTGAATCGAGGTAATCTTCCCTAACAGAATTTGAGAGTCTGGTGGGTAAATTTGATGGTTAAAATGCCTGTAGCTGGATTAATCTATACTTGTAAATTGTCTACCATACTTGTGACCCTGTCCTTAGAGAAAAATTGTTGTTGGCATGCCCGCGTCACTGATTTTGCTTGCTTGCTCTCTGTATCAACCTTGCTATTTTTTCTCTGCTGGAGTTTGAATTGTTTACCTTGCTTTCCCATGCATTTGAACATCCTTACCTGTTCTTAGGAATTATTGTTCATGACCCTGCACTGCTAACCTTTTCTCTGCAGTTCTCTTTGTTATATGTGCTGCCTTAAACTGCCTAATTCCTTGTGCATGTTCTGCTTTCAAATTGTCATCAAATCAGGAGTACGAGCTGGCCATGCTAATTGCTCTGTTTTCTTAAATTGATTGCACATTTGGTCCTTGTTATCACACCCTTTGTTCACTTACAACTTAAACTCCCCTTGTTGAATCTTTTGTGCTTGAATCAACCCTGAATGCTTACTTGCTATCGCATCTCCACTTGCCTTTTTGCTTGACTGTTTTTGATATTACTGTGCCAATGTTCTAAGTTGCAGATTCTGCTCTTGACAGTACGGACTAGGATAGATGCAATCCTTAGCTCAATATGCTACTGACTTTATTTTGACATGCTTTGCAGGCTGTGACATCACCATTTTTTGAGATCATTTGGTGCTTATTCGAGTGAGAGTCTTGACCCATGAGTAAGAATTGGAAGTAGGGAACCAAGAAATAAATGAAATCTCCAAGGGAAAGGCTCCTGGGTCCTGTTTCTTTTCACTTTTAAATAGTTGTAAAAATGTAAATGAGGATGTAACTTCTTTTTGGTGTTTTTATGTCTTTTAAAGAAAGACATGTATGTAAAGCTAAACATGGAACCAAAAATGCAAATGAATTAATAAACTGTTGCTTCCCTTTTGATCTTGTAATTTTCAATTTTTTGGTGTTTTATTAATATGCCATGAAATGCAAAAAGCAAAGCAAAAAAATGCAAATTCAATTTATTCAGGTCCATTTAAATTGATACAAATCGAATGGGATTTCCCAAAAGACCTCGTATTTGAAGTAAACGACCAAATTATTAATCAAAACTAAAATGCAAATATATATTTTTTGCTTTTCTAGTGAATGCAATCTAAAGGCGAACTACGAAAGCAAAACGCTAACATGAACATGCCAACTTAAACAGGTAACAAACCCAATGATCAAAATGCCCCTCTAAATGCGCAAATGACCAAAATGCCCCTGAAGTACAAATGACTAAAATGCCCCTGAACATGCAAATGACCAAAATGCCCCTGAAGTACAAATGCTAATCAAGGAATAAATTGATTTAAATGAAGGATACAAGACAAAAATGGGTGTCTACAATAGGTTTTCTAAGATGGCACACTTCATTGCATGCACTAAAACTGATGATGCCATTAATGTAGCTAATTTTTTCTTTAAAGAGATTTTAGACTACATGGAATGCCTAGGACGATTGTGGAGATAGAGATGCTAAGTTCTTAAGTCACTTTTTGGAGAACTTTGTGGGCTAAGTTAGGTACTAAGTTGTTATTTTCAACTACTTGTCATCCTCAAACTGATGGTCAAACTGAAGTAGTTAATATGACTTTGCCAACCTTACTTAGAGCATTGATTAAAAAGAACTTAAGAACTTGGGAGGATTGTTTGCCTCATGTTGAATTTGCATACAATAGAAGCATACATAGTACAACTGGATTTTCACCATTTGAATGTGTGTATGGCTTTAATCCTTTAACTCCATTGGATTTGTTGAGTTTACCTTTGAGTGTGCAAGTTGACATGGATGGGCAACGCAAGGTAGATTTTGTTAGGGATCTTCATGCAAAGGTTAGAGCTCAAATTGAGAAGAAAACACAACACTACATGAAGAATGCTAACAAGGGGCGCAAAAAGGTCATCTTTGAACCCGAAGATTGGGTTTGGTTGCATCTAAGGAAGGAAAGGTTCCCTGAGAAGAGGAAGTCTAAACTCTTACCTCGTGGAGATGGTTCATTCCAAGTTTTGGAGAGGATCAACAACAATGCATACAAATAATAAATTGAGGTTTTCACCCAAATTGATTATCTTAGCTTCTTTGTTCTAGTTTGAGCAAAACTTCGGGTTCTTCAATCCTGTAGAGTCCTAGCAAATAATTAAGTTGTGATAACTTGATTGTTTGTGAATCTTGTGTTCTTGAGTTGACAATTGCAGGTCTAATTGAAGACTTAAGGCCGACGAAAGAGGAGGAATCACCTTGTGAAGGTCATCGATCTACTCATCTAGAAGTTGAAGGAGTTCAAGTCGAGTTTGATAGATTTTCAAGGCTAGATTTGAATCTAAAACAACTAGATTCGTATTACCCTCTGTTCCTATTTATTGTCCCTTTTTGGTCAAACAATTTCAACTTTGACCATTAGTTAAAAGAAAAATATAGAACTAAAATTTCAAAAAAAAAAAACTTTGAAAAGCTTGCGTTCCAAAGTTTATGAGTATTATTTTAAAATTCTATTTTGGTTTATATATTTTTTAAAAAAAATTGGTCAAAATTGAAGTTGTCTGACTAAAAAGGGACAATTAAATAGGAACAGAGGGAGTAATGGTTTGCTCTGGCATATCCGATAAGAAAAATGATACAATACACTATCAATGGAGTTTAATAGACTACACATACGAGGGTTAAGGGTTGACATGTGTCCTTCAGGGAATAGTATTGAATTTTAAAAAAAAATAATAATTCTGAAAATGGATACGTGTCAACTCCTCACCCCGCTTGTGGAGTCTAAAATTTATACTGTCAGTGTATTAAATAATTTTCCAAATAATATATATCTTGCTTCTAAACTTTTATTTTTTTAGAAAACAAATAAATTATTAATTAATAAAAATAAATAGCCATATGATTGTGGACCTAAAGCTATTGTACCTAGTATTTTCTTTTCCTTTGTTTTTTTTTTAAATCTTGAATGGCTTTTTTAAAACTGCATTTAAGAGAAAAATTGAGAGGTCTTTTTTTTTTGGTAAACAAAAGTTTAGGAATAGGGATGGCTACCTCATCTCCAAGGTCAGGGCAAATCACCGACTTAATTTGGGATTTACGGACCCATTTGGTGGACCATTTTCTCATATATTGTACTAGGAATTTTAACTCTAAAATTAAAAAATAAATTTTATACAAAGACTCTTTCAACATCCCTTTATCGACCGAGATATCTACTCAATAAACTTTATAAACAATTAAATACCAAAAAGAACTATATAAAAAAATTGAACATTTGAAATCTGAATTAAATTTGACCCGCTTAGTTGTTTGATTGATCATTGATTGATGATAGTATTACCTTTTTTTTTGAAAATTTACTTTTGATATAAAATGTATATTAAATACTAAAATATTCATATATTATATTATAAGAAATTATAAGAAACAATAAGAATAGGAAGTGAAGTTACGAAAAAACCAATGTAAACATTTGATTTTATGAATTCATGTACAAATGAGGAGGGGTATTTTGTTACTTTTATGCTCGATTTTTTCGTTATTTGGATTGATGAATGAGGGTATTTTGGGAACTTTTTGAAAATGTTACTATTTGTAGGTCCCATTCTCCATAAACTAATATTTTTTTGTTGGATTATTTATCTAATGATCCTCATACTTTTATGCTTTAGCTATTTAGTCCTTTACAATTATAGGTTGGACGATTTAACATATTCACATTTATTTTTGTATTTTTTTTCCTATTTGTCCGATTGAGGTGATTCAAGTGTCAATTAAAAGGTAATTTCATGATCTACAATTTTCATAAAGAACTCAGAAGCCAATTTTAATGTTTTGATTCTAAAAAATGCTTCCGAATTTTTGTGGTTTTGATTGCCGGTCAATTTAATATCGTATAATTTTTTGTCCACATGTCCGATTGAAGTTATTGAAGTGTTGGTTAACGAAAAAAGGGAGTTAAATTTCATGTACAACTAGCTTTCGGATTGAAGTAAATTATGAAGTGTTCAAAAGGGAGTTTTTATGTTCAAGATCTCCATTAACATTTAACAAACATTTTCTTATTTGGATTACTCATCAAACAAATTCTATCTTAATCTAACGTTTCAGATTTATTTTTTATTCGTTGTTCTATTTGTCCAATTAAGTTGATTCATGTGTCTATTAAAAGTTAATTTCATGATCTACAACTTTCATGAAGGACTTAAGAGCAAATTTTTATGTTTTAATTCAAAAAAACTGCTTCCTAAATTTGGTCGTTTCAATTGTTGGTCCATTTAATACCATATAATTTTCGATCCACATGTCCGATTTAAGTTACTCAAGTGTCGGTTAAAGGTTACTGTATGATCTACGATTTTCATGAAGAACCCGAAAGTTAATTTGATCTACGAGTTTCATGAAGGGTTCAAAAGAGAATTTTTATGTTTCAAGATATCCATTAAAAAATATTTTCTTATTTGAATTAGTTATCAAATGACCCTCATATTTTTCTATTTTATATTTTATGCCACTTAGTCCTTTACAAATTCTATCTTACTCGATTTAACGCTTCATTTTTTTTTTCTTTGTTCTATTTGTTCAATTAAGGTAAGTCAGGTGTCTATTAAAAAGTAATTTTATGATCTACAACTTTCATGAAAGACTCAACAACTAATTTTCATTTTTCAATTCTAAAAAATACTTTTGAAATTTTGTGATTTCGATTGATAATCTATTTAATTTCATATTATCTTTTATCCAGATGTTCGATTAATAAAGATTCCCAAAGATCCCTTCATAAAATTTTCGACCCCGCAGCGAAGCGTGGGCAAAAAAAAAAAAACTAGTATTTTTAAAAAATATTGATATATTTAATTATTTAGTTTTTTTTAAATAGTTATATATTTTTAATTGCAAAATATACTT
Source organism: Corchorus olitorius (assembly GCA_001974825.2). Taxonomy (NCBI): domain Eukaryota; kingdom Viridiplantae; phylum Streptophyta; class Magnoliopsida; order Malvales; family Malvaceae; genus Corchorus; species Corchorus olitorius. The sequence continues at coordinate 36,305 of AWUE01014421.1, forward strand.
TACCGACACCTATTATTAAGTTGTGTAAAAGAAACTTGATACTACTTAAAGGTTTCAGATTCGAGTCTTTCAGATGATAAAAAATAAGTGTTTAAAGAACTTTTCTCCGATTGGGGTCTGACATGACTTTACTCCGAACTAGTCACCACTCAGTGTGGCTATTGAACATTAGGGATTTACCGTTAGGGATAGTTCGACCATGATCGGATCAAAATTAAACAGCACAACCTTTTTCAAAGTTGTTTTTTTTTTGGTCCAAAATTTCAAAGTTGTTAATGATATCCAAATTTCCAAACAATAATATTACCATTAATTTGGAAATTAACTTTAAATCCACCAACACTTGTTGGGTTGAGTGGGATGAGTTCAATGCATTTTGTTAGAGTTAATTCAGAGTTAGTTGAAGTTAGTTAGATGGTTAGTTGTTAAGCTTAGAGTTAGTTAAGTCAGTTAACTAACCCTCACTTTTTACGTTGTATATATTCTCATAATTCATCAATGAAACCATGTTTTGCCTTTCATTTTATTGTTTTTATTGTTGAAAGAAAACATAAACATATATTATCTATAGCACGTGCATTAAGATTTCAAGCTAACCTTCCTATTAGTTTTTGGGGTGATTGTGTTTTGCATTCAGTTTACTAGATTAATAGGATTTCTAGTCCTGTTTTACATAATGTTTCTCCTTTTGGAGTTTTGTTTTCTAAGCCTGCTCAGTTTGCTTCTCTTCGAGTATTTGGTTGCTTAGCCTTTGCTTCAAATCATTGCTATATCAAGAACAAATTTGACACAACAACAATCAAATATGTCTTTTTAGGCTTCTCTCCAGGTATTAAGGATTATAAACTTTATGATTTCATTAGTCGTAAAGTTTTTCATTGAAGAGATGTGTACTTTTATGAGGATATTTTTCCTTTCTCTAAACAAACTAACATTTTGCAAGCTCATAGTTCAAAGCCTGCAGAAAATTTTGTTCTTCCTTGTAATTTTGCAGAACATTATTCTATTTTGGATCCTTTTGAAGTGCCAATGCAGTCATTTAGTCAAAATGAAGCTGGATTCGGACCAAGTACTAGTGCAGAAATTGTTCCAGCTTATTCTTTTCAGCAGAATCAACAACTTGTTCATCAAGATCTTCTTGATGTTCATCAAGTTCATCTGGAAAATCCAAAAAACCCAGAAACACAAGAAATTCTAGAAAAACCCAGAAATGCAACAAAATCCAATTTTAAACACTGAAATACCTTCCAACACTATTTCATTACCATCAAACAGAAGTTGTTCAAACCTCAAATACATCAAATTCAGCTCCACAGTTACAAATTCAAGATCAAAATCTAAGGAGCACCAGATCAAAGTCAAAACCTACTATTATTTGACAAATTACAAATGTGTTTCAGTGAAGAGGTCTAGTCCACATACCCTTGATCAAGCCTTCTCTTATGCTCATTTGTATTCAACACATAAAGCATTTGTAGTTCTGATTGATCAAGAAAAAGAGCCTAAAACATACAAAGAAGCTGCACAAAGTGAAAATTGGCAAAAGGCTTTGCAAAATGAAATAGATGCACTGGAAAGCAACAATACTTGGAGTGTAGTTGACTTACCCGCTAGAAAGACTGCCATTGGATGTAAATGGGTTTTTAAAGTTAAATGGAATGCATATGGAGCATTGAAAGGAGCAAGGCTCGGTTGGTGGCTAAAGGGTACACTCAGCAAGAAGGAGTGGATTTTATGGATACTTTCAGCCCTATTGCGAAGATAACAACAGTTAGGACTCTTTTCACTATGGTTGCTGCAAAGAACTGGTATCTTCATCAATGTGATGTAAATAATGCATTTTTGCATGGTGAGTTGAATAAATAAGTCTATATGATGTTACCGGAGGGTTATTCACATTGTAAAAATCATGTTTGCAAACTTCAAAAGTCATTATATGGACTCAGGCGGGCTAGTAGGCAGTGGAATGGAAAACTGACATAAGCTTTACTAGCATATGGCTTTAGATAGACCCAATCATGGTTCGGTTCTAACTGAAGAATCGAACCGAAACCACACATCTAAAACTAGAACCAAACCAACTGTTTAAGGTTCCAGTTAGGTTCTAGATTTGTGGAACATGAAACGGAACCGTCCGATTTTTCAATATTTTTTTAAAAATATTTTAGTATTTTATGTTTAATATATATAATAATAAAATGATAATAATGAAATAAATTCAATCAATATTAGTATATAATATATGTTTAAGTTTAATACTTTTGTAATAAGAAATTATATTTCAACACATAATGATTATTTATCATCAACTATTTTAATTTAATATATGTATTTAATTATAATAATACAATTAAAGTCCATTAATTAAAACGCAATATTTGTATTTTAATTTATTAAATATTTAAGAAAAAAAGTAAAATTTAAAAATTTTAATATTTATGTCATATTGTCTTTCTTACAATCCAATTTTTCCTTGGAAGATAGTCATGGCTTTTGTAAAAAGAAATTCTCAAGCTAATTTTTCACCAATTGAAAAACATGAAGATGATGCAACAATGATACCCAGATATGAAGATTATCACAATAGTGATGATGACAATATTAAAGATATTGAAGCCCTTAATACAAATACAAAGACTAATAGTCAAATTGTTCGTGAATCTAATGTAATAAATCAATCGAACTCAACAACCAAACCTTTGTTAGATGAAGTTATTCTTAAAGGTTCTCCAGATGTTAAAAACCCATTAGATGTAAAGTTTGGGAGTTAAAGTATTGCAAGATTTTTTCACTAGCACTTATACTCACATCCATTCACACTTTCTTGGTGCTTCCGCCGGGAAAATATGTAATGTTAAAAGATGTACCGCATTGTTGAGTAATCGACAATAATTTGAAAGGATTTGCAAGAAAGTTGAGAAAGATGGTTTATCACATTCTTTAAAGAATTCAACGTTGACAGATCGTGAGCAAATCGAAAGGTTTAATTGCAGATGGATTCCATAACATGGATCGCCATAAAGTTGATAAGGAGATTGTCCCTGCCTTATGTGCTAACTGTATTTCTTTTAATGTACTTAGAAGTCCTCAATTTGTAGGATGATAAGTGTTATTAATAATGCACCAAAAGGTTATAAAGCACCATCTTTTGAAAAAGCCAAAACTTATTTATTGGATGATGTGAAAACCAGTGTTAAAAATGAACTCATGCCGGTGAAAGTTACCTGGTATACTGAAGGAGTATTTACTGTTTCTGATGGTTGGTCAAATGTGAAGAAAGAATCTTTAATCAATATTTTGGAAGTAAATAGTCGTTGGGGAATATTTTTATATACTGAAAATTTTGTTGCAGTTGAAAAAACAGGTTTAAAAATTGCTCAGCTATTATTCAAAGCAATTAATAAGGTGGGCCCTAATCTCATTCAAGTTGTCACGAAAAATGTAGCGAATTGCAATTAGTTGGAGAGGAAGTTTCAAACGTACATTCCCATGATTTTGGGTCTCTTTGTATATTTCATACTTTGAATTTGATATTTAAGGACTTAGCATTCACATTAGAATGGTTTGATGATAGATATTCAAAGGGCGAGAACATCGTCAAGTATCTTGTTAATAATGTGCATGTGTTGACAACTTTTAGAAAAAATTCAAAGTTGATACTTTTAAAGGTTGTAAAGACAAGATTTACATCTCCTTATATCATGCTTCAAAGACATGCTAAAGTTAGAGAGGCCTTAGCTATTGCTATTATACTAAGTTTATAGAAATAGTGGATGAAAAGTGGTGTCAATGTTACGCAACAAATGGGCGCATTGGTATCTGAATACATAGGTAGTGATGAGTTTTGGTATGAGTTGTATAGTTTGTTAGCTATCACAAAATCAATTTATAAATTAATTTGGTTTTTTGATCATGATGGCCCAATTATGGGTGACATATATGAATGGATGGATAATATTCTAGGTGAGATAAAAAATGTTATGAAGAATGATAAAAATGGTGATGAGTATAAAAGGATTGAAAAGATAGTGATTCATAGATGGGTAAAAATGAACTTTGCGGTCTTCTATTTGCTTTGTGTCATAGATTTTATGATCTTAGTTACCTTAATACTCCAGCACCTGGAGGGATGGCTAAAAAGAGACCAAATGAAGAAAAAGAAGTGATGTCTTAGATTCTGAAAGCATCTAATAAAATATTTTCTAGTCCTCAAGAGGCAAGGCTATTGTGTAAGCAGTATTCTGATTTTCACATGCGTAAAGGATTTTCTAGTTCATCTAGTGCAATTTTAACTGCAATGACTATGGATGCAATTTAATGGTGCAGAATGTATGGTTCAGAAACTTCAGAGTTAACTGTAGTTGCTATGAAAATTTTGTTGCAACCGATAATTACATTCTCTGCTGAAAGAATTTTGAGCACCTATTCATATTTTCATACTGTCAAAAAAAATAGTTAATTTCTTTTATTTGTTCATGATATGATAACTTATTTTAATATGTAACTTTTAACATTTTCCCTTTTTAAATGCAAATTAATAATCAAGTTAATCTCAACTTGACCTGATAAGTTGGTATTCATTCAGTCCAACATTAGATTTATTAGCAAGGTTCCATGAAAATTATAAAGAAGGGGCATTCCAAGTCATGGATGTTGTTCCAAAAGATGCATTAATTGATGATTCTAATGTTATATTCGAGGAAATGCAGTGGACATAATAACATGTAAGCAGGATATACAAATTACCTAAAGAAACACAACAGAGAATTCAACAACAATAATCGGTTGCAAACACATCTGATCCATATGAGAAAATTTTCGTATCCCTTGGCATCTATCACATGATTTACAAAACATATATGCAGCTTTAAAGATCGATGGCCAATAAAACCCACAGTCAAGAATATTTCTAGTAGTTCATTTGGCATGAAAGTGACCTACACATGCATAAATTTGACAAATTTCAAGAATGACAGGACTCCATACCGTGAATTAATGTCTTATAGGAAAATATCTCATCCACAGGTTAATCCCCCATCTGATAAGAAAAATCCCATGAAAGAAGAAGCAACTATTTCACCATCTGAAGGGTGAAGCGAATAAGTCGTACAAGACGGGAGTTTTTGGGCGTAAGCGTATAGCTGCAGTTGAGTAAAACTTAGTAGCCGTTGAGTCCGTTTTATAGTTTTAGGTAGGGGAACATCGCATAAAAGCGCCCCCGTTTAGAAAGGGAAGGGGTGCTTTTAGGATCTATTCTTTCTAGTCCCCTGTTTATGCTGTGGGATTCTTCACCTAACTAATTGATTAGAACTAAAATGCCACAAATAGGGTTCATCACTCACATAACATAATTCATCACTTTTCAACTTGTCCTTTTGATACCTACTCATATCACTAATTGATTTTCCAGTAACCAAATAGTTCACAATATCAGCATACCAGGGTAATTCAGAGATAAACATCATGAGTTTCTCAGGATAAAAGAAGTCACTTAGTTGAGTACCATCTTTTTCAAGTTATAGGCGGCTTAAATTATTGGCAACCAAGTTTTCTACGGATTTTTTTTTGTCTTTGATAGCACTATTGAATTCTTGCAGCGAAACAAAATAATATTTCAATGTGGGTTTCGCTTCCTTCTTTGATAACAAATATCTAAGAGCTGCATCGTAAAAAAAGACAATAAATTTAGCAACAAGTAAATAATAACAAAATTTACGTAAAGCAAGAAAAAAAAACAAAATATCCTCTGTTGTAGTGTAATTTCTCTATGCATGTTTTTAGGTACGAGATGTATAATAAATGAAATGAGAAAACTTGTTAACTCTTTGCCCCAAAAAAGTCCAAATGCATTGTCACTGCATCCCACATAAGCTCAAAAGGTATATCTGATCTTTGTGGTTGAACAAAAGGCGTAGAAGTTAATACATATTTCAAGGCATCATATGCCTCTTTGCAAGCATCATCAAAGTTGAAGTCCACATCTTTTTGAAGTAGAACCATTTTTTATTTTGTCTTCAATTCTTTGTAGGGCAAAGCATCCTTCACATTACTAAAAATAATGATTTTTTTAAGTGAACGTCATATTATAAAATTCTTATACAACTTGGGCAAAGAACATAAAAGATGAGAGCCTAACACCTTATAGGTCTATTATAATACTAATTCAAATAAAGACATCAATATAATCTCTTACATGTGTACTTTCTGACATCTAAAATGTGTTCAAACGTTGTTTATGTTATAAACGATTGGTTAGGGATTTTGTCTGAAAATTACTTTTTAGCGCTTTCCATAACAATTCAATGACTTTCTCTTCCAATACCTTTTAAAAGATAATTAGTCAGATTTAGTATGACCGCATTATGAACATTGGAAAATATTTGTGTCTTCTCATTTTTTCCATGTCTTTCGGTATTTTCATTAATCCAGCCATACCCTTTAATAACACCTACTACATTAGAATCACTTCTCATCTTCACCCTCCATAACATGAAATTGATTATTCATTGGATTTCTTAATTTCGATTTTTTTAGATAATATCTTTAATTTATCAAACGAAACAAAAACCCTGATTTGAACAGTAGATTCGATGAATCTGGCTCTGATACCAATTATTGTGAAAAAAAAAACGAAATTAAAATGTCAAAAGTAAACGATACGAGATTTGATAAATGATATGGCAGTTTTTTAACCCTTTTTTTTAATCACAGAAGAAAATAAAATTTATCTTCATATTAATTTTATCTATTTTACAACTATAATTTGTTGAGGTTTTTTGGGAATTTGCCAACTGAGTTTGTCTCCAAGACAAACTCAGGTTTTTCCATTATAAATACTTAATTATCCCTCTTCTCTAGCGTACCACCTCCGCCGCATCTTCTCTCGCTTACCCAAATGGCCTGTTACAAAACTCTTGGTTGCTTTTTCACCCTTATCACTCTTAGCTGGTTATTGATTATCGTCAACCACCTTGAGCCAATCCTTTCTTCTTCTTCTTGTTCCTTGGCATTTTCGGGACTCCATTATATAGTTTTATCCGAAATGCTATATTCCTATTCATTGAGGAGCAATTTAATCTCGATGATGAGATTGACTTCGGGGAAGGGAGGTTTTGGGTTTTCGAAATTTATATGTCGCTGAACAAGGTAGGAGCAAATGGTGAGGTTGGCGAGGATCACGAATATCAGGTGAAGAAGAATTCCAATTTAGGAAATCGAAGAATTCGTCGCTTCCGTGGATAATGAAGGCACCTAATCTCGTTGATTTAATTTTGGTTTGATATACTCATAAATAGTTTTATGTTTTTTATATTAATTTGTTTGTATATTCAATTTGGGATTGGATTCCATTGGTAAACATTCGTTGTAGGTTGTAGGTAAAGCTTGGTGTGAAAAACTGAGAGTGAAGAATTTGGGTCTTTGAAGTTGGCATATTTGCTTTTGGAAAGAAGATGGATTTTGGGAATCCTAGACTTTTAGCAGTTGTTTTTTTAAGACTTTTAGTTTTGATAGCTGTTTAGAGTTTGATGTAGATGATAATGCTTTGGAAACTGAACAGTAAAGACGTTGATTTGTAGCTTCATTTAAATTTAAACAACATAGGTCACTCACTACGTGAGTATATATGAAAAATAAAATAATTAAAATGTAGTAGTTTGTGGTAGCTTTTTTTAAAATGATATCAATCCAATGAGTAGTTTTATTTAAGATTGTGGAGTAATTTTTATGTTGTTTTGAATTTTTTTAAAACCGAGTTTGTCTTCGAGTCAACTCACACAAACTCAGTACTTGACTTTATAATTAGTATAGATTTTATAATTAGTATAGATTTTAATAAAGGGTAAACATGCTGAAACATGCGCATGTCTGTCAATTATCATTTTGACTCATTGCAGTTATGTCTCTGAATGAGGATTTTTTTTGGCACGATGTCTCCAAATGAGGTTTAATTGAAAAAATCTTTAAAAGGCTAAATTATATTATCAGCCCTTGTACAAAAGAAAAAGCCCATAGTTGTAGATACATTACTATAATATATTTCATTTTTTTTGTCCAAACTAACTTACATTAAAAAGAAATATTTCTACAATACGAATGCCCAGATAAAGAGTCTTTAACACAAACAAAGGATCAATCAAACAAAATAGTAAATGAGTCTTCACATGCAGTAGCGGATCTAAATTTTTTTTTCTAGGGTGGGCACAACATATTTCATTAAAAATAAATTCTACAATTGTTCTCTCCTAGGTTTCATTTTTTGATATCGTTGTATAATCTTTTTGGTGTCTACATTATCAAATACATCTCTCTCAATGTATGTAACTAAACAATCGTTCAATCATTCATCACCCATACGGTTGCGCATCCGATTCTTTATGATGTTCATAGCAGAGAATGTTCTTTCCACCGTAGCGGTTGTAACTGGCAAAACCAAAGCTAACTTCATAAGCAAATACACAAGTGGGTATGCTGTATGCTTTGCAATCTCTACCATTTTCTCAGATAAATCAGAAATTTTCCTTTTAAGTTAAAAAATCTTTCATCTGAACGAACATCTACAATATAATTCTCAAGCTGCACATCAAGCAACACAAGTTATCCTGTAGAAAATTCATATGGATAAAACTTGGCAAAACGAATGAATTTAACCTTATCAAAAGCAATAAATGAGTCTTTTGGATTCAAGCAAGCCATACAAAGGAGCAGATCTGTACTTGCCTCAGGAAAACGATTATTAAGTTCTTGAAGTTGTCTGTCAATCACCTAATAATATAATTCAACTTGAAAGTGATGCACGTGCCCACCCTCCTTTCCATGTCCATCCGCCTCTGTTCACATGTTGGATCTTAACCTCTTCTCCCTAAACACATGTTGCAAACCATCCCTAATAAGAGCTAAACACATGTTGCAAACCATCCCTAATAAGAGCTATTTCAGCTAGGAAGTTAGCGCAAACACCCAAATGCCTAACCGAACCTCTAATCCAGTTTGGGCAGGAGGTTTCCAAGACAGAGCTTTGTCGGATACCCCATCCCAATTTTAATTTTGATAGAACTTTGTCGGATACCCATCCCAATTTTTAATTGAGCAATTTTGATAGAGCTTTGTTGGATACCCCATCCCAATTATTAATTGAGCTTTAGAGGTCCCCCGGAAGAGGATTTATGGGCTGAGGGTGATAGAAATATTAGGTTTTTTCCGTACTTCTACTGTTATTCGAAGGAGCTTTAATAAGATTTGTAGGCTACAAATTTCTGATGGTAGTTGGGGTGGAAGATGTGGCAGATTTGAAAGATGTTGTTCAAACTTCAAACACATTTCAGTGCTCGTTTTTGTACTCGTTTAGAGTCTGATTTTTTAAATCCTTGTTTGTGTAGTGATAGGATGATGAGACTCTCTGAAAATTAGATTCTTTGTCTTTCTGAACCTTTGACTGAGACTGATATTAAGAAGGTGGTTTGGTCTTTTAAGCCTTGCAAGGCCCCAGGACTCGATGGTTTCCACCCCTTTTCTTATCATAGATACTGGACTATTGTGGGTGAAAAGCTTTGTGCTATGGTGATGAATATTTTTGAGAATGCACTGATGCATGATGGTCTTAATGGGACACTTATATCTCTTACTCGTAAGGTGGTTAATCCTGTTAGGATTGATCAGTTTAGGCCCATTAGCCTTTGTGATTTACCCTATAAAGTGGTTACTAAGATTTTAGTGAGTAGGTTGAGACCTTTTTTGAATGACCTTATTTCTCCTCTTGAAGCTAGTTTTGTGCCTGGTAGAATGGCTAGGGACAATGCTATCATTGTCTAAGAAAATAATCACTCTTTTAAGAGGAAAAAAAGGAAAGTTGGGTGCATGGCTATTAAGTTGGATTTAGATAAAGCTTATGATAGATTTAAATGTGGTTTTATAAGGAACATTCTTTTCTCTTTTAATTTCCCCCAAAAATGGATTGACTTGATTATGAGTTGTGTTTCCTCTTCTTCGATCTCGATGCTGTTGAATGGGGTTGCTTTGGAGGGTTTTAAACTTTCGAGGGGTATTAGACAAGAGGACCCTATGTCCCCTTATTTATTTATCTTTTGTATGGAAATACTTAGCCTTAGTATCTTGGAAGCTACTCAAAATGGTAGTTGGAAGCCTGTTAAAATTTCCAGAGCTAGTCCCTCTTTTACTCACCTTATTTTTGCGGATGATATCTACCTTTTTGTTAGAGAGTCGTTGATAGAACTACATGTTCCATGAAAGACACTTTACAAAAGTTTTTTCTAGCTTCTAGACAGGTTATTAATCTGGAAAAATCAAGAGTTTTTTTTTCTCTCCAAATACTAGTGATGATGATAAATGTTCTATTTTTGATACACTGGTATTGGGGAAACTTCAAACTTAGGAAAATATTTAGGTTATCTCTTGCATCATGGCAGAGTTTCGAAAAATGATTATTCCTTTATTTTGGACAAGTTAAAAAGTAAACTTGCTGGCTAGAAAGCTAATCTTTTATCTCATGTTGCCAAACTTGTCTTATGTAAGTCCACTTTGGAGTCAATTCCTACTTATTTCATGCAGAATAGATTATTGCCTACCTCGATTTGTAAGGAAATTGACAAGACTTGCAGAAATTTCATTTGGAATGACTCGGAGAATAAGAAAAAACTTCATTTGTTGAGGTGGGAAGAAGTTACTAAGCCTAAGGATTTGGGAAGGCTTTTAACAATGCTAAGTCTCTTAACAAAGCTATTGTTGGTAAGCTAGTGTGGGATTTTGATAGAAACAAAGACTCTCTTTGGGTGAGGACTCTCTCTGCAAAATACACCAACCGTAGCAGTGGTAGCTGCTCGATTACATGGAGATCCATGTTAAAATTAGTTAGAGAGTTGGTTGATAAAGGTTATGGCTCTGCCATTGGCAATAAAGAAATACGTGGTTTTGGTTTAGCAGTGGTAGCTGCTCGATTAGATGGAGATCCATGTTAAAAGTTACAGAGTTGGTTGATAAAGGTTTTGGCTCTATCATTGGCAATCGTATAAATACGTGGTTTTGGTTTGAAAATTGGACAGGGCTTGGAAAATTTAGGTCTTTGATTGAGGGGCCTTTAAATTTTGGAGAGGAGTTCCTTTTAGTTGCTAATTTCTTTGATAATAACTCTTGTATTTCCTTTGTGTTACCAATCTCAGTTTGGCAGGAGATTAAGAGTGTGCCGAGGCAGTTGATTAATGATGGCCAAGACACACCATGTTGGCGTTTTTCTAAGAATGGCATTATTAGAAGATCTCTACCCAAATAATTGGAGATGGATTTGGAAGCTGAATGTTTTGCCTAAGTTAAAATTTTTCATTTGGGAATGTATTCATGAAATACTCCCTACCAGAATGTTGTTGGCTCATAGAGGCATGGATGGCCCTACGCACTGTGCTTTGTGTAATCTTGCTCTGAATCTATTCACTATCTTTTCAAAGAATGCCCTTTTTTGTTGGCATTTGGAATAAAGTTGGCTTTGGGGTTTCGAACCTCGTTTTTGCTGACTTGTTTAAAAGTTTAATTTCTAAAAAAGCTTATTTTCAGGTTCATAAAATTCCCAAGGGTCTTCTTGCCATCCGTATCCTTTGGGAAATTTGGAAAACTTGGAATAGAGTTATTTTCCAGGGAGATCCTCCCATTTTAGACACCACTATTTCTCTTGTTTCCTCTAAAGCTGTTGAGTTTTTTGCCATTGAAGGCAAAGTTAAAAGTTTGTCTATTTGTCCCTTTGTGACTATAATATTTCAAGTTCTATAAAAAAAGATAATAATTGTAGCTCGAGATTCTGTATTAATTTACACCAGAGCTCCACATTGTGATTGATAAGTTATACTACAATGACATGGCATGAGAATTACATGGGTAATTTTATGAAAAAGAAAATTTAATGTGCCGCCATCATGTTCCTATCTAAGATACATATCAGCGAGCAAGCATTTGTAGTTAACTCTGACAAAATGAAGAGTGGTTGTCAAAACTGACATATTTTCCATTAATGGTGAATGATAATTTATACAAGTCAAACAAGAATCATAAACATGGAAACTAAATATGGTGAAACTTCAATTAGCTCTGGAAGTCAAACAAGGATTAGAAACATCGAAACTAAATATTTACAATCAATAGAAAATCAATAATTAATAAGAAATCGTTGACTTCCTCTAATACGCCCCCTCAAGTTGGAGCATGGAGATTACGAATGCCCAACTTGCCAATAAAAAATTGAAATTGAGTATGTCCGAAAGCCTTGGTGAAGATGTCAGCTAGTTGAAGGTGTGAAGAGACATGTGATGTAGTGATGGAGCCAAATTTGATGCAATAACGAATGAAGTTGAAGTCAAATTCTATATGTTTCGTGTGTTCATGATGAACATGATTTGCAGCATGATGAACAGGATTTGCAGTAATACTTAAGGCATCACGATTGTCACAATAAAGGTTTGCAAGCATAGGAAGTTGAATTGTTAAATCATGAAGCAGAGTACGGAGCCAAGTAATTTCACAAGCAATGGTAGCCATGGAGAAATATTTGGCTTTAGCGGAAGAACGAGACACATTTGTTTGCTTTTTGGTTTTCCAAGAAATTGGAGAACAACCTAGAAGAACAAAATAGCCAGTAATGGAACGGCGTGTGAGAGGACAACCAGCCCAATCTGAATCACAATAGGCTTGGAGACAGAAATAAGATTTGCAGGAAAGAATGATACCTTGAACATGGGCATATTTCAAGTAGCGCAAGACTCAAAGGGCTGCTACCCAATGTCCATGTCGTGGTTGATGCATAAATTGAGAAAGAATATGGACTGAGTAGCAAAACTCTGGTCGAGTGATGGTTGAATGGATCAGTCTCCCAACTAAGCGACGATAAGCACCGGGATCATCAAGAAGTGCACTATCATCTACTGCTAGTTTGTGATTTTGTTCCATGGGAAAGAGAACAAGTTTGGTTCCAAGCATACATGCCTCTTGTAAAATATCCAAGGGCGTACTTACGTTAAGATAAGATTATGCCTTTAGGGGATCGAGCCACTTATAATCCATTGAAATATTTGAGAGGACCAAGATCTTTAATATGAAACCAAACATCCAAATATTCCTTAAGGGCTTTAGTGTGTGAGCTGTTATTGCTTGCAATAATAACATCATCCACATACACGAGTAAGGCTGTGAAAGAAATGCCCTTGTGATGTAGAAAAAAAGATGAATCTGCCTTGAATTGGATAAAGCCAAAATTTAGAATTGCAGTAGAAAACTTAGCATACCATTGCCGAGATACTTGTTTCAATCCATAAAGATATTTACGAAGCCGACATGCTCGATTGTCATTTGAGAATAGGTAGCAAGGTGGTGGTTTCATGTAGACTTCCTCATCAAGATCGCCGGTGTAATTCCCATGACTTTAGCAGCAGTAACAGCCAACAATGTTCTCACCGTGGTAAGTTTGGCAACCGGAAAAGTTTAAGTTTAATCAAGTCCTTCAACTTGAGTGTATCCTTTGGCTACAAAGCGAGCCTTATACCGTTCAACTGTTCCATCTGAATGATACTTTATCTTGTAGACCCACTTGGATCCAATGGCTTTCTTGCAAGTAGGTAACTACTCTAAAGTCCATGTATGGTTTTGCTCAAGTGCTTCTAATTCCTTTTTCATGGCCTTCTGCCAATGAGTATCTTTAATGGCCTGCTTATAAGAGGTTGGCTCATCATGTTGAGTGATGGCCATGAGAAAACTAGTATGTTGTGAATTAAATTTGGAATATGAGAGAAAATTAGCGAAAAGATAGGACAAATACCTGAAAAGCATTGTTGGAAAAGGTGGGAGCAGACTTATTATTTCCTGGTAAATCAACATGAAAGTCACGATAACGGGATGGCAATTTCTTTTCATGGGATGGACGTCGGTTTTCATAGGAGGTGTGGCAATATTTGTGGTTTGATTAGAATCTAGGATTTCTGGAGTGTGGGTCATCATGGTTGTGGTACGGGGAGCTGAATCAAGGGACATAAATTCAGTGTCATCAAAGATAGGCAAAGGTATGGGAGTGTTGGTTGATGTATTGTGATATGGAGAATTTTTGTCTTGAAAAGGAAAAAATGTATTCACAAAAGACTACGTCCCTATAAGTGAAAATTTTATGCGTTGTTAAATCATAAACTTTGTACCCTTTTGACCATGAGGGTATCCAAGAAAAAGGCAAGCAGTGGCACGAGCATGGAATTTATTTTCTTGATCGTGGAATAACGGAGGTGTAGCAAAGACATCCAAAAACACGAAGGTGAGAGTAGTTGGGTTTTCTAGAAAACAAAATCTCATAAGGACTTTTTCCAGACAATAGAGGTGTTGGAACATATTTTATCAAATATGTTGCTATTAAAACACACTCTCCCCACAATTTAATGGCTAAATTAGTTTGAAACCTTAATGCTCTAGCAACCTCAACAATATGTCTATGCTTACGCTCCACTTCTCCATTTTGTTGGGGCGTGGAGACACAAGAAAGTTGAGTTAAAATGCGATTTTGTTGACAAAAAAGTTGAAACTTTTGATTTGTAAATTCAGTGCCATTGTCACTACGAATTTGTTTCACTCCTTTTCCAAATTGTTTAGCAACCAAGTATAAACTTCTGTTTTGGTTTTTATCAAATAAACCCAAGAGATTCTTAAAAAATCATCCACAATGCTTAGAAAATAATGAGCATTAGACAAAGATGGGGTGTGATATGGTCCCCAAACGTCATAATGGATTAATTCAAAAGCTTTATGTGTTTTGATAGAACTAATTGGAAAAGACGGTTGAGTTTGTTTTGCACAATGGCAAGAATCACAACATTTATTGAAAGACTTAATAGGAAAAGGACCTAAATCATTAAGAAGAGACAACCTATCAAAAGATAAATGTCCAAGACATTGATGCCACAAAATGAGTTTAGAATCACGGCTAATGCTAGTAGCAGCAATGGGAACTTTGATCGCCTGAAAATAATAAAGTACATGTTGCAATTCACCCATCCCAATCAGCTTCCTCGTGGCTAGGTCCTGTAGGGTACAAAAGGTAGGGAAAAAATGAGCAACACAATTCAAAGCTTGAGTTAATTTGCTGATAGAGATGAGATTGCATGAGAAGAAAGGTATATAAAGGACATCATTCAAAGTAGCAAGAGAGTTAAGAGGAACATCTCCACAAGATTTGGCGGGTAAAAATGTGCCATCTAGAATTGTAATAGGTGAAAATGAGGTATTGTTTTATGAGAAGTAATGACACTTTTATGGCAGGTGATATGATGAGAAGCACCTAAATCCAAAATCCATTCAGTTGCAGTATTGGACAGAGAAGTTGCCTTACCCGCAAAGTTGGCCGTAGGAATCTGAATTTTGTCAAAATTAAGCGTAGAGATGAGTTGAGCATATTGCTCGCTTGTCAAATCATTAATTGGTACATTGTTATTACCACTAGCGGTCTCCATATGTTGTGCAGTGTTGGCTGCTTTGGTTTTGGATGGTTAAAAACGAGTGCAAAATTTAATCAAGCCTGAACACAACTCATGTAACAACACTATAACATGGTACAATAAACTTACATTACTCTCCTGATCGAGCCAAAATTAACCCTATTTTTATGATCATTTTCCTATACTTTTAGGTATTTTTATGTGTGATTTTAACCTATTTTACAAGAATTTGTGTTTTTAGGTCTTGAGAAGAATAAAAGTGAACTTGTTTTTTTTTAACTATTTTTGGAGCTAATTTGATGACTTTTTACACAAATATGGACTTAGCATTTTTGAGTGAATATTTGGAGATTCGAAGTTCGTGATTGGAGATTAATTGAAGATAATTTCAAGTCAGGAAGAGCATTGAAGAATTATTTCAAGGAGAAAGAATTAAGGATTGAGCTTAGATCGTGAAGAAATGAAGACATGCTTTGGAGAGACCTTAAAGACATGAAATTGTGAATTTTTATATGGGATAATAACCAGCCCAGCTGAGCCCACAATTGGTGTCAAAGCCTCAATCTGTGTGTAGACACCGAAATTTAATTTAGGCTAAGTCAAAGTTTAGTTTTGTCTTAAGCCCAGTGATGTGGCCCAGTTAGATTTGGGTTAAATCCATTAGGTTGGGTTTGGGCTTTAGTATTTTATTTGGGCCAGTTAAATGGGTCAAATAATTATTTATAGCACATGTAAAATAAGCCTGTGTGGGAAATTTCCTGATAGTTTCCTACAGGACTTGCTGCCAAAGAATTATTAGCATATATAAAGGCTCTCTTTTCCTAACCCTAAAAAAAAAAAAAACACAGACAGAGAGAGGCGACACAAGAAAAAAATTCTTTCGACTATACCCTAGAAATCATTCGCAATAAAATTTACATAGTTTTTTTTATTTGTTCTTGTCTGGTTGAAATTGGTTTGCCACTCCTACAGACTAAATAGAAAATCAGAATTGAAAAAGATATGTTTCTCTTTGCGTAGGATATGGAGGCCATGTGCTCTTCCATATTATATATTTTTTTTAATTTCGTTTTGCTTGTACTTTTATATATATATATATATATATATATATTATTCTCATTGTTTATCTTTCGTTGATTTGGTAATTAATAGTTAGGACTTCTTATATTACTTTCTGTAGATATTATCTTATCTTTCAATTAGTTTTTTTTTTAGATAAAAAGGGGTTTAGACTTTCTGTTGTAAATTAACTTTATGATCATGTCCGAATATTTTTTTTAATAAATTAAAAAGATCAAATCCTAAGTCTAATAGGTTTAGTATATGATTAGGTTATGAAATTGAATAAAATGAGATTCAAAAGAAAACAAAATAAAAGCTTTCAAATTAAGTGGATTATAATATACTTTTTTTTCTTTAATCTATATTTTGCATCATATGCATTAGATTAGGTTATATAAATCTGTCAAATTCTGCCAATCTTATGGGGAATTTGGGGATTTTGCATAATTAGGGTTCATGTAAAATAATAATAGGATTGATAAAATTTTAAGAAAATATTTTCTAAATCTTGCCAAATTGTGGAAGATTTAGAAGATATAGAAAAGTAAATAAAAATATATTAAATAAGATTGTTAATATTGAAAATTCAATTATAAAAACTAATAATAAAAAATAATAATTTTAAAATAATTTTAGATTTTGCCAATTTGTGGAAAGTCTAGAAAAATCATAAAAACATAATAAATTAAAATAATAATGACTTGGGTCTTGCCAATTTGTGGGAGACTAAATATAAAAAGATATAATCAAAATTCAAAGACTAAAAATTGTAATAAAGTTAATGAATCATCCAAGGGATGTACGAGTGGTAGTTCTTTGGAGATATTTAATTGTCTAAAATTTTTATCAAAGTGTGAGGAAATTGAAGACAATTTAATTTAAAGGGTAAATTTAACAAAAGGTAATAATTAAGGCTAAAGGGTTAATCTATACCTATCTATTAAAGTTAGATAAAATGGAGATCAAAGAGCTATGCCACGTCATCAGCCCCCCTCCCCTCTCTAATTTTATTTTCTTATTTCTAATATTGTTTGGGTTTAAAATAGAGCTCTGTGGTGGATACGTTTTGGTGTGAAAGTGGTTTTTATGAGTTAGTCTGTTCTGTGTGAAAGCTCTATCAGAAACTCTATTTCCTTTCCCTTTTGCAAGATCCAATTTTTGAGATGTTGATGAGGTTGGATTTTTTTGAGAGATAGGATTTTTTGTTGGTTGAAACCGAATGAGAGATAAGATTTACTTTCCTGTCTTCTTTCTCTCATCCCTCGCTCCTTCTTCCCCACTTCTTTTTTTCTCACCGTTTCTTCTCCTCCTTCCTTTGTTTATTTTTTTCGATCAAACTTTTCCTGTAATCACTAAATTTCTCTGGACCTCTGATCGTCGCTGGAGAAGAAAAGAGGAGAAACGGCTGGGAAGTTCTTAGCAGAAGCAAATCCTGTAAGTCTGTTGTATATTGTATAGTTGTTGTTTAAAATTTGATTATGGTTTACTCCCTCTTTTTCTAATTCGCAGATTCGTTTCTCTCCTCAACTTCTTCCCTTTGTACAGGTTATATCCTCTGCTGGCTCTCTTCTTCATCTTACCATTGTCCTTTTTGCTCTTTACTGTATTTTTCTAAGAATATTCCATCAACTGTGATTTATTTCTTGGTGGTTGTTCTTCTCTATACTATGTTTTTTAACTCTGTGTGTTTAAATTTTTTGTG
>AWUE01014423.1:0-75852 GCA_001974825.2 Corchorus olitorius
TTTTTCATAATCGTTATAGCTTTTAAATTTGTTAATATATATATAACTTTTTTCATAATCGTTACAACTTTTTCAGTAACTAAGTATTGTAAATTAGATAACCTCATTGATTAAATTGTTACCGAAATTACTTATCATTAGATATTATTGGATTTGTTGGTGTAACTCATTTTTCATAAACTACATAGCTTTTATAGCTTTTTTTGTAACTGTGTATCATTCTTAGCAAAAAAAAAAGGTAACTGTGTATCATAAATTTAATAGCATCCATTGTTGATGAAATTGTTAACTAATGAAAATTTAATGAATTTGTTGGTTCACTTATAGTTTTTGATAATATATAACTTTTGAATAACTAATAATTATAAATTTGATAACTTCTATTATTGATAAAATGGTTAACAAAATTTACTTATAACAAAAAATTGATGGTTTATTCTCAATATTTTTTAGAAATTTGGACAAATTTAATCTTTATAAAGTTAAACAAAAAAACATTATATTACACGCTATATGTAACTTAAAACCAATTTGCAACAAACTTCAATCTCACGTGTGAAACACGTGGCAAAATACTAATTTGTACTAAAAATACCATTTACAATTTTTTAATTACCTTAATTTTTCATATCTCCAAACAACCAAAAAATTGTGTCAAAAAAAACCAAAAATTATATTATTCTATCCCAATATCTAAATATCTATTATATTTGTAGAAAAAGTTATTCTAGTTAGTTAGTAGCTATGTACGTAGCCTCTCCCAAATGAAAATGGGCAATTATTTTGGTGTTGTATTGTCTTTATGATGAAAAGGATATGTTAAGAAAGCAAAATTTCCCTAAAATGTGGATGCCTTATAGCCTTAGGGGAATCTGATATTAACCTTTTAGATTTATAATATCTATATCATATATATCACCATCTTCTTTTGTACCAAAAATACCACCATCTTCTTCAGGAAAAAAAATAAAATAAAAAATAAAAAAAAAGAAAAAGAATATATATCAACATTTTTGTTTGAACTTAACCAATTAAAACTTGGCCTGACGGCCTTGGCCAATCGGAAAACTTTGAAATTCCTTATAGTTGTTATTATGTCGACATTTTTTCAACACTTTTAAGTTGTTATCAAGATATTAAAGTCTTGAAGCATGCTAATCTCCAAATTTTCATTATATTCACATGTATATTTTCCTTAAATTAATTACGAAGTCCTTTCTTTACAACAAATTACATTGAAACGATGAGCTCATTATTTTCTCTAATCTTACACAAATTATAAATGCCAGTTGAGATTATTTAATCTACCTTCCTTGTTTATATCACCGACATTAACACATAAAAGGCCAGTCCCTTTAGTAATTTTACCATTGCAACTTTTTTTCTCGGCAAAAAAAAAAAAAAAAAAAAATCTTGTTTGGGAAGTGGGAATTCCTACTATCCGTACGAAGTCCCATATCATGGGAAAGTTTGCCTAGCTAGTTTTCTTTATATATATACAATACTGAATACTTCCTTATACTCTTACTTCAAACCTTTTTGTTTCCATTAAATCGGAGATTCTGTTTTTTAACACTTTTTCTGCAGCCATGATCAACTTCAAACAAACTCAACTTCGTAAGTTCCTAATTTGCTGCCTTCTAATTTTACTTCCATATTTAGTACGAGCCGAAGAATACTTCTGCGAGGAGAAAGAAGATCACAACAAGCCTTTAGCACGAAAATACCAGGCGGCGGCCATAGCATCCATTTTGGTTGCCGGAGCCATTGGGGTTTGTGTTCCCCTGCTCGGAAAAACTATCAAGGCTTTGCGTCCCGATAAGAATTTCTTCTTCATAATCAAAGCTTTTGCTGCCGGAATTATATTGGCGACTGGGTTTATCCATGTTCTTCCTGATGCTACTGAAAACTTGACATCGACTTCCCTCCATTGTAATCCTTGGCAGAACTTTCCCATGGCTGGATTGGTGGCTATGACCTCTGCGATTACTACTTTAATGATTGATGCGTTTGCTACTTCTCATTACACCAAATCTCACCTCAAGAGTTCCCAACGAGTTGAGGGTGACGAAGAGCGAGAAACAGGGGAAAATGGAAATCATGTTCATGTTCATACTCATGCAACTCATGGCCATGCTCATGGTTCTGTTTCTTTGGTTGAGAATTCGGATTCATCTCAGCTCATTCGACACCGAGTTGTATCTCAGGTAATAATGAGGTTTTTTTTTTTTTTCCTACCCCAACCGGTATCCAAGAAGCTTTGACTAATCCAGAGATC
Source organism: Corchorus olitorius (assembly GCA_001974825.2). Classification (NCBI taxonomy): domain Eukaryota; kingdom Viridiplantae; phylum Streptophyta; class Magnoliopsida; order Malvales; family Malvaceae; genus Corchorus; species Corchorus olitorius. Next base: position 2,279 of record AWUE01014423.1, read on the forward strand.
CGACCTGCGTCGTGCACCTAATTTTAGTGGGTGAGTCCACCTTTACGTGGACAGTGGGTGGAATTTTCTCCAAATTTGTTTTGCTTTCGGCTTAATAATTGATCAAATTAAATTTAACATTATGCAATTAATATCTGATAATTAATATTGTGAATTTTGAATTTATATATATTAGGTGTTGGAGTTGGGAATAGTGGTTCACTCTGTGATAATAGGGATATCCTTGGGTGCTTCTGATAGTCCAAAGACTATAAAGCCTTTGGTGGCTGCAATTACTTTTCATCAGTTCTTTGAGGGCATGGGACTTGGTGGATGTATTGCACAGGTAATGATTTATTTATAGTTATCTCTCATATTTTTAAGAGATTTTCTATAATCAACAAATTAGTCAAAAAGTTGTGCAATTGACTTTCATAATAGTATATATTGTTGCCTAGTAAATTTTAAAGTAGGGAAACCATTATTGGGCGTTTTGTTGGAGGGAAGTTTTATTCCCTGTGGAAATCTTGCACAAGAAAAAAAAAAGGGTTGTCGTGTTTGGTTGCAAAGTAAAATGGTAGGTGGAAATGACATTCCCATTGTAGTGGGAATATTGACCCATTTGAGTGGAAATCTTTTTCCCACTCAAATATCAGGTTATATTATATTACCAATAATCTTTTGTTCACTGGGAATGAAATTTCCCTCTCTAATCAAACGCCCCGTTAATTGTAGGCACAATTAAGCGAGTGTTTTTAATTAATTGCCAAAATTGCAATGTTATTTGTAGGCACAATTCAAGACTCGAGCAGTTGCAATCATGGCACTGTTTTTTTCTTTGACAACCCCAGTTGGAATTGCTATAGGAATGGGAATATCAACTAGATACGATGAGGATAGCTCAACTGCTCTCATTGTTCAGGGTCTCTTAAACTCGGCGTCGGCCGGGATCTTAATATATATGGCGCTCGTCGATCTTCTTGCTGCCGATTTTATGAACCCCAAGTTGCAAAACAATGGAATGCTTCAACTAGGTGCCAGCGTTTCTCTTCTTCTTGGGGCTGGTCTTATGTCTCTTATGGCTGTATGGGCTTAGAAAGTTTTGGTTAGGTTTTCAATTTTTCCTTAGTAATTATATTAAGGTTCAAGTAGCTATAATTAGTTACAAAGTCGAATGGGAATGGCATGAATTTTATCGCATAGACTTCAATATCTTTCTCTTGTTGTTGTTGTTAATTTTAATGGTAAAATTAGATTACAATTAGGCAAAATTGAATTTTGTCTAATTACAAACATTTTCATTAACTAATAGCCATCTTCTTACACCAGCTGATCGAAATTTTACCTTTTGCTTTTTTTATTTGGACGAGTATGAGGGTCATATAATTAAGTGTGGCTATGTTATTGATAGAGTGGTGAGGACTGACGGCTGAGGGGACCAATTTTATTTTTATTTTAACTTGAACATATAATAGTAATACAATGCAAAAAATTAAGGCGTAGGAAAAACTTGGATTACAGCCATTGGAATTACCCTATCTATATATATCATTACTATATAGTATAGTAATTAAGATATATGAAATCGACAATGATAATAATTGATTAATTATAAGCTTCTAATATATCTACTTATTGAGTACGGCCTTGATCCCAATCTGTTTTATCAAATCAATTATTAATTTTGTCCAATTTGAACTTGGTATTAGAAAAAAAGGAAGATAAATTATGTGTAAGCTTCTCATTTGGCAGCATGCATGTTCCAAGTCCGAGCACAATAACAGAGAATATACAAGGGTGCACATGAAAACTTATATATACATTATCAGAGACCCAACAAAATTGTATTGAGTATGACGTATAAACATTAGGAAATTCTCAAATTCTGATGATCGACTTGTGCCTTTTCATTTTAATTTGGCTTTTCCTTGTGCTTACTTGCTGGTTGTTGGCTGGTTACTAGACCTTTGGGGAGAGTCCAGTGAACTCATTTGCTTTTTTGGTCAAGACACTTGCTGCATTCTGGCTTGGGATCGTACAAACCAGGATCGAGTTGGTAGCTAGCAAGCAATTCATTCCGCTCAATGCTTTGGCCGATTGAAAAATGCATGCCCAATTGGATCGTCGACGCATAACGATTGAAGAATTTTCAATCCCTTAGCCTTATCTTGGCCTTCAAACGACAACATGACGATCCCAGCAAGTAGGTCGCTGGAGCCAAACAATCCACGATACCCCGTATAATGCAGAGTGTTGAAAAACGATACCCCGGTATAATGCAGAGTGTTCGTTCAACCAGAAGATACTACTGGTTGGACAGCTACACAGAAGCAAGAATTGAAAAATCTTCGCAAGAAAGATGATCGAGCTATCCACCATATAATGCAGAGTGTTGAGATGTCAGTCTTTCAGAAGTTGATTAATGTGAAGTCATGAAAAGAAGCTTGGGATACTTTGATTGAGTCCTATCAAGGTGTAGCACCAGTTCAAAGGGTGAAGTTGCAGACATATAGGAGGCAGTTTGAGCTGCTTCAACAAGAAAAGAATGAGAAGATTGCTGATTATTTTTCAAGGACGCAGAAAATTGTTAACAATATGAAGGTCAATGGTGAAACCATTACCGATGTTTAGATTATGGAGAAAATTCTTCGGACCTTAACGGAGCGTTTTGATGTTATCGCTACCATTGAGGAGTCGAAGGACCTGAAAACTATGACTATTGCTGGTTTGTAGGGAACATTGGAGGCACATGAATATAAGTTAGATGAGAGGTCTGCAGGAACTGTTGAGCAGGCATTGAAAGCTCAAATTGATGTGAAGAAGGAGAAAGTTGAAGCATCAAATAAAGGCGAATCTAGCCAGCAGAGAGGTAGAAATTTCAGGCTTGGTCAAAGGCAAGGTGGCATAGGTTTTGGCAGAGGTAATTTTGATCGCAGAGGCAACTTTGATCGAAAAGGTAATATTGATCAAACTCGCAATATGTCTAATGTTCAATGTTATAAATGTCAGAAGTATGGGCATTATCAGTCTGAGTGCAAGTCACATATTCAGTGCCATAATTGTGGCAAGTATGGTCATTTTAGTAGAGATTGTCGTTCCAAGAGACAGGAAAATAGAGATCATCATGCTAAAGTTGCAGGGAATGGTGGTGATTGCACTGAAACATTGTTGTTGGCCAGTTCAGATAGTGCAGATGGCTATGACAGCCAACGGTTGTTGGATACAGGTTGCAGTAATCATCTTAGCGGAAATAAGTCTTTGTTTTCTGACTTTGATGATTCGTTTCGTAGATCAGTGAGACTTGGTGATGACCGGTCCATACCGGTATATGGGAAAGGCAAGATTGGCATCACGCTAATGGATGAGACATTGAATTTTATTTCTGAAGTTTTTTACTCTCCAAATGTCTGTTAGAATTTATTGAGTGTGGGGCAGTTAGCTGAAAAGGATTATGATTTGCACTTCAACAAGCATGGCTGCATTATTTATGATGCTGATAATCGTATGATTGCAAAGGTAAAAATGTCTAGAAACCGTTTGTTTCCTTTGCAACTTAATTATGATGAACCTTCTTGTCATGCTTCTGTGATTGTTGATGATAATTGGCTTTGGCATATGAGATTTGGGCACTTGAATTTTCGTAGTCTTGATTTTCTTGTTATAAAGAATTGGGTTTCTGGGTTGCCAGCTTTTAAAGTTCCTGACAAAGTTTGTGGACCTGTGTTTTGGGAAAGAAGCATAGAGAAGTCTTTCCTAAATGACAAGCTTGGAGAGCAACTAGACCACTAGAACTTGTTCATTCGGATTTATGCTCTGTGGAGGTTCCTTCCATTGGTGGTAGTAAGTATTTTATCAGTTTCATTGATGACTTTAGTAGAAAGGCCTGGGTTTATTTTTTGAAGCATAAATCTGATGCTTGTGATGCTTTCAAGAAGTTTTTGTTCTATGTTCAGAAGCAAAGTGGGTATACTCTTAAAATTTTGAAAACTGATAGGGGTATTGAATATACTATATGTAATGATTTCTTGGAGAAACATGGTATTTTGCATCAGTTGACTGCTAGGTACAACCCTCAACAGAATGGGGTAGCTGAAAGAAAGAATAGAACTGTCATGGATATGGTGAGATGTATGCTGCATAGTAAAAATTTGCCAAAAGGTTTTTGGGCTAAGGCTGTTGCTTGTGCTATATATATTCTGAATAGGTGTCCTACAAGGAGTGTTCTTGACAAAACTCCACAAGAAGCTTGGACTGGGAACAAGCCCAACATTGGGCATCTTAAGGTATTTGGATGTGTAGCTTTTGCTCATGTGCCTGATGAGTTGCGAAAGAAGCTGGATGACAAAGCTGAAAAGTGTATTTTTATTGGGTACAGTCATGAGACAAAAGGGTACAAGTTGTATAATCCGAAAACGAGGAAGATTGTTGTTAGCAGAGATGTTACTTTTGATGAAGATGGTATTTGGGATTGGTCTAATGATGGCAAGGATTCGCAGCCTAGACCTGCTGTTGTTATTGATGGAGTTGATGCTAATCGAGAGGTGGAGCAAATACCTGCAAAAACTTCTGGCCGCCCACAAAGATTGAGGCAGCCTAATGTTCGTTTGCAGGGTTATGTGGTTGATAATGCTTTTGATTCTTTTGATTCTTTTGATGATAGTGATGATATTTTTCATTATGCCATGTTTGCAGATTGTGATCCTTTGACATTTGAGGATGCTGTTTGTGATGATCATTGGGTGAAAGCCATGGATGATGAGATTCATGCCATTGAAAAGAATGGTACTTGGGAGCTTACTTCTCTTCCCAAGGAAAAAAAGCCAATTGGTGTTAAATGGGTGTACAAGACTAAGTACAAGCGCAATGGTGAGGTGGATCGCTTTAAAGCGCGTTTGGTAGCCAAGGGTTACAAGCGAAAGCCAGGTATTGATTATTTTGAGGTATTTGCACCTGTTGCTAGACTTGATACCGTTAGAATGGTTATTTCACCTGCTGCTCAGAATAGTTGGAAAATTATGCAAATGGATGTTAAGTCTGCTTTTTTGAATGGTGTTCTTGAGGAGGAGGTGTATGTTGAACAACCTTTAGGTTATGTTAAGAAGGGGGAAGAAGACAAGGTTTACAAGTTGAAAAGGGCCTTGTATGGATTGAAACAAGCGCCTAGAGCATGGTATACTCGTATTGATTCTTACTTTCTTGATCATGGTTTTTAGAGGTGCCCATTGGATGATTTAATTTTCACTGGCAATAATCTAAAGTTGTTAGTGAGTTTCAGGGAGGCCATGATTGCTCAGTTTGAGATGACTGATATGGGTTTGATGTCTTACTTCCTTGGTATTGAGGTGAAGCAAACAGATGCTGGTATATTTATTTCGTAGAAAAAGTATGCTGGTGATGTCTTGAAGAAGTTCAAGATGGAGTCTTGCAATCCTATTTTGACTCTTATTGAAGAAAGGTTGAAACTTGTGTCAGATGACAGTGGTGAGTTAGTTGATGCAACTAATTACAAGAGCTTAGTTGGAAGTTTGCGGTACTTGACAGCTACGAGGCCTGATATCATGTATAGTGTGGGGATAATTAGCAGGTTTTTGGAGAATCCACGGCAATCTCACTTGCAGGCAGCTAAGTGTATCTTGAGATACATTAAAGGTACACTTAGTGATGGTATTTTTTACTCTTGTACTAATGATGTGGAGCTGGTTGGATATACAGATAGTGATTGGGCAGGTGATGTTGAAAAGCGGAAAAATATTTCTGGTTTTGCGTTCCATCTTGGAACCGGTGTGTTCTCTTGCCTGTCTAAGAAACAACAGGTGGTTGCTCTGTCCACTGCAGAGGCAGAGTATATTGCAGCAGCAAGCTGTGCTACACAGGCTGTATGGTTGCGAAGGATGCTCACTTGCTCAGTGAGTTACAATATGAACAGGTGAAGCCTACAAAGGTGTTTTGTGACAACAAGTCAGCAATTGCAATGACAAAGAATCCAGTGTTTCATGGTCGTAGCAAGCACATTGACATCAAATATCACTACATTTGAGACTTGGTAAGAGACAATGAGATTGCGGTTGAGTTTTGCTCATCCGAGGAGCAAGTTGCGGATATCTTTACGAAGTCATTGAAGATGGATGTGTTCTTGAAGTTGAAGAAGATGCTTGGCATGGTGAAGCTTAAAGACTTGGTTTAAGGGAGGCTATGTTAAAGTAGTTAAATCAGGTAAGAAAATAGTTTGCTTAGGTGTCATGTTATTATTAGTTTGTTACAAGGTTTTAGCGTGACTATGTTACATGGGATTAAACCCCATGTAAAACCTAGCTATATAAACTTTAGTTTGTGCCGTCAGTTTATGTGAGAAAACAAAAAGAAATTTAAAAGGCTTGTGCGTTGTTTTGAAAGCCGAATATCGTCGGCCATGGCTTTTGCAGTTTGTGTGATTTATGCTTTGGATAGTTGAATAAAGTTGAGATTTGTGGTTTTGGTTGATTTATTATTTGGTTTTCTAGCTCCTACAGAAATCCCTTCTCCACCTGAGGATACCCATACCGCCGAAACATGAGGTATACCCCTAATTAATTGAAAAGGGCTGCTGCTGGATTCCCCTGTTCTAAGCATTTTAACTGCAGGTTTATATGCGCCTGCCTCCACGGAAATGGGTGCTAATTATCATCAAAGTTGACATTCTTGAAAACCGGGAACTCGTTTGAAGCATATCTTGCGGACTTGCACGATTGTCTTGCATTTGCCTAGTCCTCAGGGCATAATATTGGATGGCAACTACTTGGCTTAGGAGATCCTTGAAAATGGTTTTCTTCTCAAGTCTGCGATCCATCTCCTCAAGCAAGGCTCGCTACGTACTTTTGAGGTTTGTAATTAGAATAATATCCTTCCTTGGCTTCTTCTGCGATATATGACAAGTTAGGATCATCATACTTAAATATGAAGTTTATAAAATATGGATAATGCTTCAAGTGGGAGCCAGATATATATGTCTCTTCTGGCTTAGAAAAGTTTCTTATATTTTGCCCTCTCATCAATTACTGCCTTCATAGTATAATAACGGGGGAGTGCGCACATGCGAAACCTGAGGAAGAAGATCTAATCGAAGCCTTTGGAGATGGAATAACGTATATGTTGGTGGCCGGGAAGGACTAAATTTTATCAAGCAAGCTCTCAATTAATTACAAACTACCACACTTACACTCCCACTCTTGACACACACTACAACACACTCTTATCCGACTCACTCTTGTTTGACTAATTGGCCTAGTCTCCTATTTATAATGGTTAACAGAAAGCTTTTTACAAACCGACTTAAATTTTGCCGACTTAATTAGGAACTTGGCTAGATTAATGGACTATTAATCCGTCTTGACTTCTCCTTGAATAATCCTTATAAATCGGTTAAAACATGATAAGGATTAGCTTTTATTCAAGTGTTATCTAGAGACTATAGAGACTTCTATAGAAAGCTTGAGAATAGTCATTGATTTTCAGCAGTATATCCTGCCCCTAAACTTTTCGTCACCAAACAAAAAAAATTGCAAGATTGCCTCTCTCTTTGAACACCGTTTTCGAAAGTAATATATATACTTTACAACGGAATATGGACCAAACCAAGGATTATATATTATCACCAACTAGAAAAGCAAAAGAGGTTGAAAGAGTGGAAAGCATGAGAAGAAGGTAAGCAATTAACGAAAAAAGGATGAACAATTTTAAATAGGGTTTAAATTCTATTAGGATCATCCTACAAGGGAGTGTTTTTATGCCATTTAATCAAATTTGAATTATCATTAAATTCTAATTTACACCCTACCACACTTAATTAAATTTTTATATTTTATTAATTACCTTAATTTAATCTTAACGTCAGTTAAGAAAATCATCATCAAATCCTAATTTACACCCACCACACCTAATTAAATTTTTATATTTGATTAATTACCTTAACCTAATCTTAACCTCAATTAAGAAAGTTGAACAGACAAACGTAAAAGTCTTTTTTTTTACATCAAGACAACATCAAGATAAATGTAAGAGTCTAAAATTTTATTTTTATTACTTTAGTTTTTTTTTTTTTTGCGGTCAGAATTTTTATTACTTTAGTTCTAGTACATTATATTCCTTCTAATTGTATATTACAATATCGCTACAACCAAGAAACTGCACCTTGGAAGCTTAGGAAGTGTATTCTGCAAATTGAAGCCTTAAAAAGGAGAGTTCCTTGTTGGAAAATAATTAAAATTCCAAGGGAGTGCAATGAGAAAGCTGATTCACTTGCAAAAGAGGGAGTGCAGAGACGAGATGATTTTGCTTACTATCCATAATGTCTGAGGTTGCTTTGTATTTTTCTCATTCGTGGGCTTTGCTACTTATGGCAGATTCTACTTCTCTAGCTTAGGTGTTTCCTTTGATGCGTTGATAATGCTGGCTGTAGATTAAGTCAAGCAGCAGACCTTTTTGTTTTGTTGTTTGACTTTTTCATCAATAAATTGCTCATTTTCTTTGCCTTTCAAAAAAAACTTATTTTTCTCATGACTCATAAATTGGATTTTTTTTAAACTAATTAAATTAATTTGCCACTAGTAAAGAAAACAAAATCTGTTTCACATCCAAAACCAATATTATAATGTGAGGAAAAAAAAAAAGACACGTCATAAGGAAGAAACAAAATTTATTATAAAAAAAAGTCACGTTGTAAGTTAAAAAAAAAAAAAAAGAGGTAAGTGAAAAATAAAATGGGTTTAAATTCTATTAGAATCATCCTAAAAAATGGTGTTTCTAGGATTCCATTAGGCTAATTGCTCAAATAAGGGCCTAACGTTTCTCAAAATGCTTGACAAATAAGGGCCCGATCTTTTAATTTGGCAAATAAGGGCCTAACATTATCGAAAATGTTCAAATAAGGGTCCGATCTTTTAATTTGGTCAAATAAGGGCCTAACGTTATCGAAAATGCTCAAATAAGGACCCGGCATCGAAAATTCTCAAGCGTCATCCAAACTGACAACAAGCCCTTATTTGAGCATTTTCGATAACGTTAGGCCCTTATTTGACCAAATTAAAAGATCAGACACTTATTTGAGCATTTTGGCAAACGTTAAGCCCTTATTTGGCCAAATTAAAAGATCAAACCCTTATTTGAGCATTTTGGCAAACATTAAGCCCTTATTTGGCCAAATTAAAAGATCAGACCCTTATTTGAGCATTTTGGCAAACGTTAGGTCCTTATTTGAGTAATTAGCCATTCCATTAGGATGATGCCACTGTAGAGATAAAAAAATTGGACCGATTAACCATTGGTTAAATAAATATTTGGGTTTAGTCCATAAGAAAATATCATTTGGATTAAATCCTAATTTGAGCCCAATTAAAAAAGTAGTTGAGCTGCCCCACTAAAATTGACCCAATACTACTTTGTTAGAGTTACCAAATTGACCCTGACTTCCTCTATGTAAAGAGGTCTTCACCTCTCATTTTGAAGAAAACTGAAAAAGAAGAAAACCTTAATCTCTTCAAAAGAAAACCTAACCTCCTCAGAGATTCCAAGCCACCAGCAATCTCTCCAAATTCAAGGCAAGACAAAGTTCTTCTCAAACAAAGTAAATCTGAAGCAAAGTTCTTCTCCATCAACAAAGCAACAACAAAGCCTACGAAAGTTTCTCCATCAAATCCCAGCAGATCTACAGAAAACAACAAGTCTTTGACTATTTCTCTAAAGATCTGCCCAAATCAATAAGATCTACAAAGAATCAACCACTCCTTTGAAGATCTGTCAAATCAATCTCAAATCTAGCAAATCCAACAACGAGGAATAACAAGTCTTCAGCCATTTCTCTCAAATCCACAACGAGGAATAACAAGCCTTCGGCATTCCTCTCAAATCCATTTCATCGAGATCAAGCTATCAAGCCCTCGAAAACTTCCCAAGGAGATCGAATCAGAGGATTCTTTTTACAGAGAATTGTACCTATTTAATTTTCTTCAAATCAATAAAATCAATATTTTGTTTCATTTATTTTTCTGTCTTTCTTTTCAGACACCAAAATTTGTGTTTAAAATTTCTGGCCCACCCAGTGGGACATCTCTGCCTCTCATCTCTTTCTCCTCAAAGCACAAACCAATTCGTCATTCCAAGATTTATGGCTCCAAAGACAGATCTGTCTGTTCAACCAAATCAGAAATCGAACCATGCTGCAATCGTTCAGCATGGCTACAACAGTCCATCACCACATGCTCAGATGGAAAAAGTGTTCGCTGGATCTGAGGAAAACACTCTGCATCAGCCGGTAATATCATTAGATTTCTTGGCAGGAAAAGAGACTGCATCAACTTCACCAAAAATTGTTGCTTTGCCAAAATGCTCCATGGTTGGGGCAAGGTGTTAAGTTCTCACTCCAATGGTCGTTCTGTTATGTCGTTCTGTCCTATATCCACTTACCAAGGGTGGACTCCACTTCGTTCAGAAATTGTATCGGTTATGACAACCATTGCAACTACGTTGGAGGAAAAGTTCGCTGCAATGGAAAAGGATATGGCTGACCTCATCAAGGCAGTGGAGGAAAAAGATGCATAAATTGTAAGACTTAAAAGTCAAATCGAAAGACAGCAACCAAACGACAGGTCAAATAATGATCAAATTCACCCCCCAGAAAATGAATCAGATGACATAATTGTTGTAGAAAAGAATAGCATTCAGAAGGTCAAAGACCCAATCGCGATTGCTTCGTCTTCTACATCAGTTGGCGCGCTTTCAGTCCAACAGCTCCAAGAGATGATCACGAACACAATTACGGCGCAATATGGAACATCTTCCAAAGCATACCATGCTTGCGTCAAACCATACACACGAAGGATTGATAAGTTGAAAATGCCAGAAAATTATCAGCCGCCTAAATTCCAACAATTTGATGGGAAGGGGAATCCTCGTCAACATGTTGCTCATTTCATCGAAACTTGCAACAACGCAGTAACATATGATGATCTCCTCGGCAAGCAATTTGTGCGATCACTCAAAGGAAATGCCTTCGATTGGTATATAGACTTGGACTCTGAATCCATTGACAGTTGGGAGAGCAACTTGAAAGAGAGTTTCTCAACCGCTTCTTCAGCACTCGTCGTACAGTGAGCATGACAGAATTGACGAATACAAGGCAGAGAAAAGACGAAGCTGTTATTGACTACATCAACAGGTGGAGAGCTCTAAGTCTTGATTGCAAAGATAAGTTGTCAGAAACCTCTCCTGTCGAGATGTGCATTAATGGCATGCATTTTGGATTGCTCTAAATCCTACAAGGAATAAAGCCCCAAACTTTTGAAGAGCTTGCCACTCGCGCACACGACATGGAGTTGAGCATTGCTAATTCTGGTAACAAATATCCTTCTGTTTCAGATCTCAGGCGTGGAAAGAAGGATGTCAATGATGCGCAGACTTCAACAAGTTCCACTGAATAGTCCATGTTCATCTCTGGAAAGAACATAGGGAGAAAGAAAGAAAACTCTGGAAAAGAAGATGGCCAACGTATTTCTCTTCATGAAAAAGAAGCGAAGAAATATCCATTCCCAGATTTTGACGTGCCTGAAATGTTGGAACAGCTTCTGAAGAATAAACTCATTAAATTGCCAAAGTCAAAACGACCAGAGGAAAAGAACAAAATCCATGACCCCAAATACTGCAAATTCGATCACATTGTTAGTCATCCAACTGAAAAGTGCATTAACCTCAAAGAACTGATAATGAAGCTTGTAGAAGAAAAGAAGATTGAATTTGATGCCGATGATGTGGTAAAGGCAGACTATACGACTTTTACTTCATCAGTTGATTTTGCATCTCCGATGAAATCTACATGCAATGACCTTGAACTGGGGGCAAAGTGTCAACTCATTCAGTTTGGCTCATTGGAATCTGTCCTTGTCTAATTCTCAAAGGAAAACTCAATTGGCAGTTTTGTCACAAAAGGTGATTCTAACACTAGCAATGAGGCGTGGACATTTATGAAACAAAAAAAATCACAAAGGCGTCGTCATCAACCGGAGATAAGCACCGAGGAAGGAAGATATCAAGACAAAGCTCTTCTTTCACCAACCAAGAAAGGATATGAAGAAAATTCTTTGGAGGTCTCCAACAATGAAACTTCAGAACAAAGCTTTCGTAAGCCGGTAATGTTGAAAGAATTCTTCCCTCAAGAATTTTTCGATCAAAATCAAGTCACGGTCGGTGTTCACATGGTGTATTTTGAAGAACTGTCAGAAGATGAAAAGCCTCGTGTGTCCGTCTTCGATCGTCTTGGAAGGCCTCAAACTCGTCAATCTGTGTTCGACAAGTTGAGTATTCGCTCAGCAAGACAAAAAGAAGTTGTCCAGGCCGGTGGATCAGTGTTTGACAGGTTGTCATCTTCAAACGTTTCAACCGCCAAAGCATTGCTTGAGGATGAATGGAAAGACGATAAAGAGACTTGTAGTTGTATCCCATCCCGGATGAAACGACATTTGTTGCTTGAAATTGAAACAAATGGACCCTTGAAAGTGAAGCGCCACGTTGTTGTGTCCACTATCCAAGGAAAATTAAGTTGAAAGCTTTCTGGACATGTTTATCAAGATGAACCATCCCAAGTTGAAGTTGAAAAAGATTTGACTACTTTTGAAAACAAGAGGCAAGCATCCGTTGTCAAAATTCATCACAACTTGCTTCTTGAAAATAATGCTCACATTGAGCTCATGAAATGAATGTTGCCACGCTCCTAAGCAAGAGCCTAAACTGCACAAAAAAAATCCAAAAAGTAAAAAATAAAAAGGATAAATGAAAAAAAAAGAACAAACTACATGATGACTTGATCCTTCTCCCAAAGAGGTACGTAGGCAGCTTAGGACAAATCCTAACCCTAAAGTCAGTCATGCCAAAAAAAAAAAAATCAAATCAAGCTCCTGACCCGCAAGACTGTGGATGGCAAAATAAAATAAAATAAAATCAGCATCTTCTTCCTGATGTGATTTCTTTTCCTTACAAGTGCGAAAAGGAACTCGAGGAAAGGTAGAGGGCGATAAAAAAATCAACTCCGCCAAGATGCTGATGCAGAGGTAGAGGGCGATAAAAAAATCAATTCCGCCAAGATACTGATGCAGAAGTAGAGGGCGATAAATAATCAACCCCGCGAAAGGTAGAGGGTGATCAAAAAATGATAAACCCCGCCATTCTACAAAACTGAAGCAAAAGGTAAAGGGTGATAAAAAAAATGAAACACCCTGCCATTCCACAAAGCTGAAGCAAAAGGGAGCCTCAAAAGAGTGACCATCCCGCCAGGGGCAAGAGTAGATAAGGGGTGAATTTCTAAGCGCCAATTGTCTATTATAGATGGTGTTGTTCGAAGTTCAAAGGAAATGAATAGTACATTCTTATCAAATCAACATGAAAAAAGAAGACACATTGATCATGTACATGCAAAAGAAGGTAAAAAAAAAAAAATTTGTTATTGATCATTTCTTGCGCGTGCAATTTCATGAGATTGATTAGGAGAGAAGGATGAAAATTCTTCAAATTCACCTAATCTGCCACATCTGGAATACTAAAGGAGACTGAAATTTGTCTTTGGAAATTGAATGTTAAAATCGTGATTGCCTGCAGGGTGATGAATGGTAGAGTTGATGTCTTTACTACGGTGTTTCCATCCAATTCCACATAAATATTGGTGAAGTTTAAATAGGTATGGCAATAATCAATTTTCCCACTTAATTGGTCACTGGCAGAAGTGAATAGCTCCACAGCCTTCTTGGAAATTGCCTCTCCTATAATCTTCGTGCTCAATATTTCATCAGGGTACCTATATACAAAGATATAAAATTCATTTTGATCAAGCCCGAAGCCAAATAATTGGAAAAGAAGCCTCAAGACAATTCCTTTGGGGCGGTAATTGAAAGCACATCCAAGCTGTAACGCCAAGAGCCGAGGAACATCATGTAGAAGATGATAAAGTGACGAAGACAAACCGAGGATGATCACTTTCGATATCTCTCGATCGCCAGTCTAAAAGCCAATTCATAACAAATGGTGGACTTGGAATGTCGACATTATCTGTGTAATAAGACAAAGTGTGGGCCCCTTTGGATAGCGATGCTCCTCGAAGAAGTGAATGAGAGGTTGAACCAACAATGGTTTTTCATTGTCGCATGGCATAAACCAATATCAACAGCAATCATATTGCTCATGGAAGTCTGCAACAAAACCAAGAATAAAGCCATGAATTAGTACTTTGATCGATTGGCAATCATGCAAAAAAAAAAAGGGTTTGCTATGCTATCGATAAAATTAAGATGTCAAGGCTTTGAAAGTAATTGAATTCACGGAGGCCGTGTATCTTCATGGAATCAATTCTGTGCACTTGTTTGTTTGCAAGCTGTGAATATAAATTTTGATAACATGATTCAAGAAAGAACTTTGTCCAATCAAGATTCGAAGCTGATCGATCTGGGGAATTAATTGTTGCCCTATGACTTCATTCTTGTTGCAATAAATCATAAAAGGATCAACGCTTCAATCAAAACCGGTGGCTGTGCAAATAAAGAAAGAAAAATCACGTCTCATCCCTCAATATTTCAGGTGCAAGCAGCTTGGTAGAAAGACCGTGTGGCATCGTACGTGTTGATACCGATGAGATATGAAAGAGTCATTGTCTTATTACCTTCGTATGAAAGCCATTGAAGTCCGGGCATGAATTCTCCTAGTCTTCTACGGTGACAAGAGTCAAATATGAGCAAGAAACGTCTGACGATGAATTGTGATAAACAGTATGGTTAAGGGATGTTATCTCTTTAAACTCCTTAAAAAGTTCTAAGCAATAAGAGTCCTGTAAGTGCTTGTCTTTGCACCGAATATGTCTTTGCATGAATTATTGTTTTAATTAGCACAATTTTAGTCAATGACAAATTCTTATTAACGAGAATCAAAATATTGGAGCACATGCAGAATAAAATCCCCACCGCATGGCAAGTCTTTGGTCATTGATAAAATTCCTTGAATGCTATAATTAGTTGCACCAAGTTTCCACGTTGAATCAAGGCTTAATTTGGAAAATTAAGATTGGCTTCCTAAGCTGCAAGCAATCCAAGCCCAAAGTCTAAAGTTGAGAATTTGCCTAGCATGATTAAATCGAAAGGCTATGAAATTTTGAGGTTCGATCAAATTACTGAATTAACAAATTGAACCCATGGTTAAATCCAAGAAAAAAAGAAAAATCAAAATTTTTTAGCAAACTATAAGGCTTTGAAAATCCATGCACCAAGTTTTCGGATCAAATTCAAATCCAAACAAATTGGATGTCAAATTTAGCACCAACTCAGCGCTATCAATTGGAACAAAGTCAGCAAAAATTGATGGATTTCAAGACTTGTCTCAATGCATGACAAGCATCCACTCATCCAAGTCTTGAAGTGGGGGCATTTGTAGAGATCGAAAAATTGGACCGATTAACCATTGGTTAAATAAATATTTGGGTTTAGTCCATAAGAAAATATCATTTGGATTAAATCCTAATTTGAGCCCAATTAAAAAAGTAGTTGAGCTTACCCACTAAAATTGGCCCAATACTACTTTGTTAGGGTTACCAAATTGACCCTGACTTCCTCTATAAAAAGAGGTCTTCACCTCTCATTTTGAAGACAACTGAAAAATAAGAAAACCCTAGTCTCTTAAAAAAAAACCTAGCCTCCTCAGAGATTCCAAGCCACCAGCAATCTCTCCAAATTCAAGGCAAGGCAAAGTTCTTCTCAAGCGATCTACAGAAAACAACAAGTCTTTGATTCTTTCTCTTCTCTAAAGATCTGCCAAAATCAATCAGATCTACAAAGAATCAACCACTCCTTTGAAGATCTGTCAAATCAATCTCAAATCTAGCAAATCCGACAACGAGGAATAACAAGCCTTCGGCCATTTCTCTCAAATCCACAACGAGGAATAACAAGCCTTCGGCCATTCCTCTCAAATCCATTTCATCGAGATCAAGTTATCAAGCCCTCGAAAACTTCCCAAGGAGATCGAATCAGAGGATTCTTTTTACAGAGAATTGTACCCATTTAATTTTCTTCAAATCAATAAAATCAATATTTTGTTTCATTTATTTTTCTGTCTTTTTTTTCAGACATGAAAATTTGTGTTTACAGCCACCTAATCAAATTTGAATCATCATCAAATCCTAATTTACACCCTACCACACCTAATAAAATTTTTATTAATTACCTTATACTAATCTTAACCTTAGTTAAAATTGAATAATTTTATTTATAAATTTTATTTGTAACTTACTTCTTTTCTTTTACTTGTAACGTGACTTTTTTTTTAATAATATTTTTGTTTTTGTCTTATAACGTGTCTTTTTTTTTCACATTAAGATTGGTTTTGGATGTGAAACAATTTTTTTTCTTTACTAGTGGCAAATTAATTTAATTAGTTTAGAACAAATTCAAATTATGAGTCATGAGAAAAATATGTTATTTAACAAAATTATAAATTCTTGGTTGCAGCGATATTGTAATGTACAATTAGAACGAATATAATGTACTAGACCTAAAGTAATAAAAATCCTTGCATGAAAAAAAAAACTAAAGTAATAAAAATAAGATTTTAGACTCTTATGTTTGTCTTGATGTAAATAAAAAAAGACTTTTACGTTTTTCTTCAACATTCTTAACTGAGGTTAAGATTAGGTTAAGGTAATTAATAAAACATAAAAATTTAATTAGGTGTGGTAAGGTGTAAATTAGGATTTAATGATGATTCAAATTTGATGCTTGTCTTCAACTTTCTTAGCTGAGCTTAAGATTAGGTCAAGGTAGTTAATAAAACATAAAAAGTTAATTAGGTGTGGTAGGGTGTAAAAATTAGGATTTGATGATGATTCAAATTTGATTAGGTGGCGTCATTCTAATGGAATCCTAGAAACACCCATTTTCAGGATGATCATAATAGAATTTAAACCCAAATAAAATTTATTAATAAAATTATTCAGTTTTAACTAATGTTAAGATTAGGTTAAAGTAATTAATAAAAATTTAATTATAGAATCCTAAAAACACAAGAGAATGATCCTAATAGAATTTAAATATTTTTTAATAACTTGTTAATTTTACTTTGTATCAAAAAGTCAAAAATGCAAAATAAAAATTTGAAACCGATTTGGGGTGGGCTTAAAAATCCATCGGGCCTAAAACTTTTATCCGAACATGACCCAATATGTTAATTAATAATTAATTATGAAATGAGTGGACTTACCGGGCTAGAAAGCCCATGTCAAAATAATTTGTATGGTGGCACTGTTGATGAGGGTTTTCTTTCTATGTTTCTTGTCGTTAACGTTGACACTCATCATCATGTTGAGCAATTGATCATCTTCGATCGGATAACATGAAACTGTGGCCACTGCGCATTTGGTGATATTCTAACAACTTGTACAGAACAGGCCACAGATAATATAGGCATTGACTTTCTTCACAAATCTTTTAAAAAAGCAAACGCTCGATATTAGAATATTTGAGAATACCACGAGTGATGGTTGGTTGAGATGATAAGTGACCTCCATCTTGTTAATTAATGTCTAAAATATATTCACTTCCACACGAAAGGGGGAATATTAATGCAGGTATTTAACTTAAATAAAGGAACACAAAAGTAATTTGAATATTTGATCTTCCATTGATTGAAATAATTTCATATATTTCGTTTATCATTGTGCCAAAAAAAAGCCAATCCTTCTCTAGTGTGTGAAAAAAAAACCAATTTCACAATATGTATTAGTACTAATTAAATTTCGTTTTATAGGTAACGTGGGGAGGTGAACATAGAAAAAGAGCCAAAAAGAAGGAAAGGACATGAAACTATGACTATCATAATTAAGCCCTTGAACTTTAATAGCTCAACTTGTCATCTTCCACACTCTATAGTCAATATATTTTGTGTATCTTTAAACATATAAAAGCTTGAACATGGAGCAAGACTACAGTCAAGTCAACCAAAACAATTATTCGAGCGAAGACAATGGAAGCCAACATATTTGACCAAAAACATAAACTTATATGAACTCAAATCAAGTATAGCTGCGCGGAAGTAGACGAAAACCCATTAAAATAATGTGTAAGATACTTCGTGGGGCACTTGGCTCAAAAATATAGATGAACGTCGTCAAGCTTATCTATAGCCTTACTTATCCATATTCCACTCTTGCAAAGTTGCAATCTACTGTACTATAGATTTTTTTTGTTCGTCAATGGTACCAAAAGTTTCTCTCTTTAAAAGTAAAGGAAAAATTAAAGGTAATTAAAAATTAAGGGGCTCCTAATCCGATAACCCTGTTCCAAGTTTTGTACCCACTTCATGTCCCATTTACCAAATCATGCCACATGTCCCTTGTGTTATACCTTGTTTGTTTTTAAGTTTTAACAAGTAATATTTATACAAGAAAATAAAATAAGAAACCCACATAAACACCAGATTTAACCCCAAATTAACAATAAATAATTATATATAAGTGTTAGTCCTAAATTTTAATACATTCCCCATAGGATTTTAGAATGAAAATATAAAATTTAATTTAATTACGCAAACAAGGAATAACATTACAAACTGAAAAGTAGAGATGGCAAAATGGGCGGGCTGGGCTGGCACGGCCCATAAAATGAGTAGCCCATATATAAGTGGATTGTGTCGTGCTAGCCCATTTTATAATATGGGTCGTGCCGTGCCAATTCATATTTTTTAAAAGTCAAGCCGAGCACGGCCTGTAACCCATGATGGGTCGTGCCGTGCCAACACATGGGCCGGCACATGAGCCCATAATGTTTTTTTTTTACTTTTTTTTATTAAATTATCTTCCATTTATTGATGTTATATCATTTCTATTATCTTATTATTTATACTTAAATCGGTGTAATATAATAAATTGTAGAAAATTAAATTAAAATTTAATAATTAATATTATAATATATTATATAACCATAATTTTACATTAAAAATGGGTCGTGCTGCGTCGGCACGTGGATCATGCTGTGTTGACACGTGGGTCGTGCCGTGCCGTGCCATTTTGATGGGTCGTGCTGTGCTAGCCCATGTGCCACCAAAAGATTGCCCAGCCCGTCCATGACTAATGGACCGTGCTGGCACAATCCACTAAAAATATAATATGAATCGTTCCAGCACGACCGATAATGGGCTGGGGCGTGCTGGGCTTCGTGCCGCCTGCTCATTTTGCCATCTCTACTGAAAAGGAACACGTGTCATTATTTGATGGATGAGACACGAATAGGGCACCAAAATTGGTGCAGATGATTTTCGTTCCAAATTCGTGATGAGCTTTTATCATTACTGATTTGCGTTAGATAGTTTTCGAAGCTTCTAAAGTCTAAATCAAAACTAATTACACCAGAAACATAATTAAAGAGAGAGAGAAGTATTATAAAATACCGAGGAAAAGCTCCATGAGGAAAAAAGTTACTAATTGGAAAAAAATCATTAACAATATTAATATATTTCTTTATTTATCTTATTGGATGATGCCTCCGTGGTTGCGAGATGTCTTAAAACTTCAATCTAGGACGGAGAAGATTATTCCTTTTGAAATAGTATATGTTCCATGATATACATGTGTCGCATGAATTACCCTTTATTTATTCCAAACAATCATTTGAATATTTTTTTCCCTTCCATTAGAAAAAAAGTGATCAAGTAATTATTAACCTCACGATTTCTCCTAATCGATAAGTAGAGTACGACTAGACTCTTAATTATTTTGGTGTGATCAAGTTTAAAAAAATCAGAATTATATATATTACAATTTACATGAAACTATATACATATTTGTTGCGTCAAAATTCTCTAGTATGTTTAGAAAGGCCTTTGAGGCAAAATCTCTTTGAGGAAAGAGAAAGGTTCGAGGCGTGTCAGTTATTTTTGTAGAAAAAATAACAAAAAGCTTTTGTAAATTTAAAATTACGAAGTCAATCTTGTAAAAATGAGAGAGATCACGAATTATGAGTTCTGGTTTAAAGTCATAGAAGACTGTTTAAATCATTAAACTTATTGGTAATTCTTGAATAATAAAGTGAGATTGATGAAAAAAGACAATGAAAAGTAGATTTTCACTAGAATTGTAGAAACAAGATTACACGTTGTAAAAACAAGGGTGATGAAACAAGATTACACCTTGTAAAAACAAGGGTGATGAAAAGTAAAAGATAGGGTTTGGTCAAGAGTTTGCATCAAGTAAAAGTTTGCATCTTTACAGGAGAGAAGTGTTTGAGCAGAGCAATAGGTGTCCGGAGAGGCATTTCCACGTTGGTGAGGGTACTGCTTATATAGCCAAGGCACCGCCATCTTCTGCACTAATTAAGGGATTCAGCTCTAATGACCCACCAATTGCAGCAATTAATTTGTCAACTTTGCCAATTGATGCTTGTTCCCAGGATCAACTTTCATTTGATAACGATTGATCCGCTTTTTAATTTAATTCCTTGACTTCAAGAAATCAACATCACAAATTAACAGCCTCAGTTAGTCAACCCAAGATTACGATACTTAAATGCTTGATCCTTGTGAGTAATGATCCAATCGTCGATTTCACTTGATACAAGCACCAAGCTTCACGATTTCACTACTCCAAAGGTTATTCACCCTTACCATCACTACTTGGGTTGATCAAGTGCATTGCCGCATATTTCATATATTGGACATAGTGCCACTAGACCAAAACTGGGTGGCATCATCCTTGTAATGGCTTGGGGTGATTTAACAGCCTTCCTTGGGTGATCAAATACTATAAGGTGTCGTTTAGTTTCTTTTTGCAAGCCAGAATTGGGTTAATTTTGTTGCTTGATTAAATACAACATATGGGCCCTTAATCAATTTCCACAATATTTTGGGCCTCGACTTAAGATAAGAGGCCTTTTCCTAATTCAAATTGGACTAGGGTGATCAAAAATCCATTTAAAATCATAATAATCAAGATAAAATCTTGACCATCCATCCTAGGTTTTAATCACTTTTAAGAATTTACCCTAATTGGTAAATTAGGGTACAAACAATACTTGATCATATACATGCTCAAGATGAAACAATATATATTGAATCTTTCGTTCAATGGTAGATGCACTAGGTTTCAGGTTCAAGTCTAACTGCATGTGGGTTTTGTTAGCCTGAATTTTCATTAAGATAATGGTTTGTTTTGTGAATTCTCATAAGACGTGTGAGCGTATAGGTAGATAATTGGGAGATAATTGATTGTAATGATATTTCTGAATATTGTATTTTAAAAAAAAAATTGAAACAATATCAAGAATAGCATTTCAATTATTGGTGATCTCTCTTAAAAAGTTAGTAGTACTTATTTTCTCCATATGTGAAAAAAGAAAGTTAGTACTTGAATTTTGTCATAAATATATACAACATTTCTAAGAGAAAATTAAATTATAAATACCCTACAAGTAAACACAAGTATATGTTCCAGGTATTATCCACTAACCACTATCAACTTCAATCGAGTTCAAATATTTGAATGTTGACTTGACTAATGGAGTTTTTTCAATAAAACTAATTATACTGATTTTTTGGAAAATTTTAATTATTTAGGCCTGGTTTGGCATTGCGTTAGGAGATAAAAATGCTGCTTTTGAACCCAAACACAATACCAAATAAATCCTGGTTTGTGTCAAAAGCTAATTAAATGACTAAAATCCCCTTATAATTTTTCTCTTTCCTTTTTAACTAGCATATCCTTTTTAGACATTTTATCCTTCAACCCATTTTTTCACAGCAATACCAAACATTATTTACATTTTTCTACCCAATTTAAAAAAACACTTTTTCCAAAATAAACTTTTTCAAACCGCAACCTCAATACCAAACTAAGTCTTAATAGTTAACTTCACTAATCTAATTTATCTATGTTGACATATTAATTCGAATATATTGGGGATTAATTTTTCAATTAACTTGAGAATGAAATGACCCTTGTATGAAGTCATATAAGTTATGAATTTTCTTATTTTGCTTAGGGTACCAATCCACTGTTAGTAAAATTTAACATACTACATATGCATGGTTGAAAGTTGACACGAATTTTTTTAAGAAATAAATTTAAATATTAAATAAAAAATAATTAAGAAATAGATTATTTAAAGTAAAAACATACATATACTATAGTAATTTTCCATTCTTGGATATAGCAAATTAGGATGAACATGAAGTTTTTTTAGAAATAAAAAAAATTTCAAATTTCAAAATAATGCAACATTAATCAATGAAAAGTTATAGTGGGTAATCAACTTAATTATGATATAAAGTATTGTTAGTGATGTTTTTCTATGAGCTGACGAACATATATATATATATATATATAGAACTAACACGCTAACAAAAAGTTTTTTTTCTTTTTTTTATATCAATCAATTAAACAAAACATAATTAGTTAAAAAACTGCTACGACCAGGAGAGAGCTGTCCTCGTTCTGGCATCTCTTTGTGCGAGTGATCCAGCTTCTTTCGTTAAAGGGTGTGACCCGTTAAACAATCTGATGCTCTCGAATCTGTTGCTGATTTCCTTAATGTCATCCTTGATTGGTTGCTGCTTCCAGTGGACAGCATTCCTACACCTGATGATTGTTATCCATTTTTTGTCTCTCGCCTCAACCCAACACTTATCAACCCCATTGTTGTTTAGTCTTTGGAGCGCCATTCTGATGAACTTACTCTTGGCTATAGATTTGCTGACTGCCTCCATAGTGTACCATGATTATGACATTGCCTGTCCAATCTCTTGCCATGAAGGCGAATCCAAAATTGTTCATTTGTTGTGCCCTTCTCATCTGCACAAAGACCATCCGTTCATCCCTCCCAATCTGTGGTAGCCCATGGTGTACATGCTCCTCCTCTGATAGTCTGATACTCGTCGTTAAGCTTCTATGCGGTTGTGTATCAAATGCAGCAAGGGTCCATTGAATATGATCTTTCGCTTTCCTAAGTGTGGCTTCAGGATTAGGTTTCCCTCCAGCAAAACAGACCTCATTTCGTTGTATCCATATAGCCCAAAGACATATTGCAAAGGTGGTTGAAAAATACCTCCCCTGTTCATAATTCCCTTTATCTCCATCCAACCATTGCATGATCCATTCTCTTATATTAGTTTCTTCAAACAAGTGTGTTCTCAGTCCCAAATCTGTTCCGAACCAAATTGCTCTTGCTAAATCGCAATCCCAAAAAAGATGATTTATGGTCTCCTCATGTCCTCCACATAATCTACAGATGTTTTCCACTGACAGTCCTCTCCTCAGTAGTTCTGCCGTCGTTGGCAAACAATTGTTGCATAATTTCCATAGGAAGACTATTATCTTTCTTGGTAATTTAAGATTCCAAAGGTTGAACCATTGCTTTTGCTTGTCAAAACTAAGGATTTCCCTTTTGGTTTCTCGCAAGATCAAACGGTATGCTCCTTTCACTGAGAATCTGGCATTGAAACTTTCCTTCCACACCACCTTATCCTCCATTCCGAAAATGGAGCTCTCCCTTGTTAGGAGCTCTTCCTTGTGGTTTTGTTCAAGCAATCCATCAACTAGCCACCCCACCCACTGATGATTAATTGGGCATTTAAGGATTTGTGTAGTAATGGCTTGTTGTTCTGCCTGAGTGCATTGAAATTTTTGTTTCAATTGCCCATTCTGTATGAACATCTTGTCCCCTCCATATATTTGTATATCCACACCCTGGATACATACATACCTACCTTCCAGTATACTCCTCCATACCCAAGAGTCTCCTTGTTTCCGTTGCACCTGCTCAAAACATTTTGATTGACAGTATTTTGCAAGCATGATCTTAGGCATAAGTTCCTGAGGGTGTTCAATGATCTTCCAAGCCTGTTTAGCTAGCAGAGCCCTATTCAAATCTTCTGCTTTCCTGAAGCCTAAACCTCCTGCTCCTTTAGGTTTGCATAAATCCTCCCATTTCATAAAGTGTACCTTCCTCTTTATCGTCATGCCCCCACCAAAAATTTCTCACTGTTCTATCCATCCTTTCACAGACTTGTTTTGGGGCTTTGAAAACTGCCAACTGGTAGTTAGCCATAGTTGACAGAGTCGATTGGATTAGGGTCTGTCTTCCTGCCTGTGATAGCAATTGTGCTTTCCAGGCTTCAAGTCTTTGTTGTAGTTTCTCCATCAGTGGTGTAAAAAAAGCTTTCCTTCTCCTTAGCAGCCCCATATCCATTCCCAGATACTTTCCTGGTTTTTTAGCAAGGCTCATGCCAAGGATCCCCTTAAACCATCTCTTATGCCTTCCATTACAGTTTGAGCTTAGAAGAAGCTCTGATTTTTGCTCATTCACCTTTTGTCCAGAGATGAAACAGTATGTTTTGATGATTTGCTTAACTTTTCTGCAAGATTGAACTGCAACCTTGAAGAAAAGAAAAGTATCATCTGCAAACATTAGGTGATTAATGGGATCAGCTCTCCTGGCTATCGGTATTCCTTGTATTTCTCCTCTTTCTTGTGCCCTGAGCATCATAAGTGAGAAGATATTCTGGCACATAATGAAAATGTACGGAGAAATGGGGTCTCCTTGTCTCAGTCCTTTTTCAGGATTGAATCTTGTGGTCATTCCGCCATTGATGAGCACTTGGTAGGAGACAGTTTCCACACACTGCATAATGATCTGAATCCAGTGGCTGTTAAACCCCATTTTCTGTAAAATGACTTTTATAAAAGTCCAACTAAGCCTGTCATAAGCTTTATTCATATCCAGTTTTAGTGCTCCTAATGTTCCTCTGCATCTTTTTTTCTTAAGCACTGTGTTAATAATTTCCGCACCGATAGTCACATTATCATGAATGGATCTCCCATGGATGAAGGCTGCCTGCAGTGGGGTAATGATTTGGTGGAGACAATGTTTAAGTCTATTAACCAGCACTTTGGCAGCAATTTTGTATATCACTGTACAAAGGCTAATAGGCCTAAAATCACTCACCATCTCTGGGTTCTTGGTTTTTGGGATTAGGGCAATAAGTGTCCTATTCAGCTCTTTAAGAATGAATCCTGATTTTAGGAAAGCCAACACAGCTGCAGTAGTATCATCCCCTACAATGTGCCAATATTTTTGAAAGAAAAAAGCTGGCTTACCATCCACTCCTGGAGCTTTGAAAGGTCCCATCTGGAAGACAGCCTTCTTGACTTCTTCTCGGTCGAAAGGCTTGTTTAGCATTTCATGGTGATGATCTGTAAGATGTGGAATTTGAAGATCTGCAATCTCATGTTTAATCTATTCTTCAGTTGCATCACCTCGTGTTGAAAACACTTCCTTAAAATGATTCAAAAATTCTTCCTCTATCTCCTTAAGATCTTCTAGGTTTTGTCCATTTTTCCTTTTTAATGCAGTGATCCTATTTCTCGCTCTTCTCCTTTTGGTGATTGTATAATAGAATTTGGTATTCCTGTCCCCTTGAACTATCCAATTTGTTCTTGATTTCTGCATCCATAATATTTGCTCCTGTTCTAATACTTCTTCAAGTTCCTTCCTTATGAGTGGCTCTTTCGTTTGATTTTCTGTCTTTTCTATGCTCATTTGGACCTCTTCAAGCTCCCTTTCTTGAGCTTGTTTTTTCTGCCAGATGTTTCCAAATTTTGTTTAGTTCCATGCTCTTAGCTCATCCCTTGTGATTTTTATTTTCTGCATCAATTTAAACGCATCCGACCCCGCCACCTCCTGGCTCCAACTCTCTTTGATAACCTCTTCACACTGCTCATTTGTCGACCACATCATTTCGAATCTGTAAGGTCTTCTCCTAAACCCATCTTTTTTGTCGAATTGGAGAAGTAAAGGGCTATGATCAGATACTGTAATTGGAAGGTTTAAGAGAACATTATTTCCAAATTTTTGGAACCAGTTTGCATTGGCAAAAGCTCTGTCCAATCGCTCCCATGTACATTGGCATGCTTCCCTTCTATTGGACCAAGTAAAATGGAGTCCCTTGTTGGGAACTTCAGCTAGACTGCAAATATCCAGGCAGCTTTGAAGATCACCTGCTCCTCTGAGCTAAGAGGAAGTATCTGACAGTTTGTCCCCATTGTTGAGGACTTGGTTGAAATCCCTAAAATGATCCACTCCTCATCTTTAGGGATATTGGAGCTTAGCTCAATCAGTTGATCCCAAACTTGTTTCCTTTTTTGGGAGTCTGGGCCGCCATAAAAACAAGTCACCCAGCTTCTAATGTTACCCGAGACCCAGTACGGCAAGATAAAATTTTCATTAACAAAATAGGTGGACACTTTTACATGATCCTTCCAAAGTAAACAAGTTCCACCACTACGACCTAAAGCAGAAGTACCTACATAATGTTGGAAGCCCCAGCTCCTAGTGAGCTTTCTTACATTATTTACAGAGGCTTTAGTTTCCATAATAAATAAGAGACAAGGGTTGAATTTGGTAGCAAGCTCCCTGCCATGTTGAATCGTTAGAGGCTTGTGGATGCCTCTAACGTTCCAGCTCAGTATACTCATGGCGCCCTAGGAGGTTGTTGTGGGACAACCTGCCTCAACCCGAGCTCATTATCATCATTGTTCTTAATTATCAGAGCACCCTGGCTCTGTCTTTCCATCACAGCTACCATTTCATTGACATCCAAGCTTTGGAGCCTCTGACGTATTTTTCTACCATCTTCAGAATCCGTATCACTATGGCCCTCTTCCATTCTGACTCTTTTCCCTTTCCTATCCTCTTGTCCCTGTCCATCGATATTCCTTCCTTGATCTTCTTCAGTTGGGGAGTCTTTTTAGAAAGCTGAAACAAAATCCTCTTGATTAACAGCACATCTGTACCCTGGGGTAAGGGTAGCTTCCTTATTCTCCTTCTGCTGATGTGTGTTCTATTTATGTTGTGTCTGTTCTTCAACGCCCTCCTGGATTGGGTGTAAACTGTTGGTGGCATCTTGCATCTGGAAATTATACGTTCCATCTCCCACTAGTCTTAAACAGTCTGCACTATCCCCATTCAGTAAAATACTCATTTGAAACTCAACACTTTCTCTGGATCTTCTTTCTGCCATTGAGCTGCTCTCAGCTTGATGTCCATCCTCCTGTACTAGCATGGCATTTGTAAATATCGTTCTTCCTCCTGGTACATTAACCCATCTTGGTTGGCAGCTTTGCACATAAGGTGTGTTAAGATGGCGCATCTAGAGACCACTCAGCATATAGTCACTCTGCCTTATGATCTCCTGGCAAATATGCTCAACTCTGGATTGCTCCCTTGCAAATGCGAACATCATGTCATCATAATCAGCTTGGTTTTGGAAGTCACCTTCATGCCTTGCATGTATTCTTTGTATCCTTTCCACTAAATTATGAAACTCAGCAACTGGGTCATCAATTGGGCCTAAAGGGTACTGCTCTTGTTGGTGCTCATCAATCAAAGGGCTTGGTTGATTTGGGTGTCTCTGCATCAGCTGGCTTAGCTCACTTTGAAGCCTTTCAATTCTCTGGTCGAGGTTCCTATGGAAGGTGTTTATGTTACTTTCCTCCAAATTGGGTAAACTTCTGTGACCTCCCTTAAAGCAACCACTTGGTTTTGTTCCCCTTGCATTTGTATTGGGGGGGGGGGGGAGTATCGTTCAATGTCCTGAACCTCATATGGCATTTCTTCAGTTGGCTCATCTCCATCCTGTTCTCTGCTCTCCAAAGTATTTTCATCCTGAGGTAACTGGAGTGTGATGTCTTGTGTTTGGGATGGCTCTTCCTGCTGCCTTATGTTGGGTGGTATTGGCTCAGTATTCTGTTCTGGTAAGTTGCCAATATGAAGATGTTGTAGTGGGACCAGTGCTTGTTGTTGGTTTCCCCCCTCTCCGTCCACCTAGTTCTCGATCCTTCCTTGTTGGTTATCTTGATCTCTTTGTTGAGGAGAATCAATTGCCATAGGTTAAGGGCCCTGTAGTCCCCTTTGAATGTTGGCTAAAGCTTCTTGGAAGTTGCTTTCTGTTCTCCTTATCTGCTCATCAGTTATCTATTCTCTTGGCAACTGTCTATAGCCAATTCTTGTATTTCTCCTGCTTGCCCTTGTGAGGAATGCTCTCATCTGGTTAAAGAAATGGGTAGTGTCTGTCTCAACGACGATTGGGAGGCCATGTCTCTAGCTGGTCCTGTTAAGTCCCCTGTTAATCCTTCTCTCGACTTCCTCAAAAGTACTCATACAGTTTCGGTGTGTATGACCTATTTCTCCACAGTTGAGACAGAATTTTTAGATCCTCTCATATCTAAATCGCACCCATTGAGAAGTTCCATCGTCCCTTTCCAAAGTGCAGCCTGGAACCAATGGAACAGTGAGATCAGCGCTAACCCTCACTCTCAGAAAGCGAATGTTTCTGGGCCTTCTGTTTTCTCAGTCAATTTGTAGCACCTCTCCTGCTGATAGCGCCATCCTTCTTGCTACAAGTGGCTGTTGGTACTCATAGGGAAGATACCATATTTGGAGCCAAATTGATATTCTGGACAGTCTTGCTTGCGCCAATGGAATATTTGGATTCCATGGTTGTTGTACAAAAATAGCACCATCTATCGCCCAGGGATTTGCATGCACTCCAACTCTTCTGTCTATTTCTCTTTCATAGTGAATGAGAAATCTGTTGTCATCCCTTCCAAGGACAGTTGCTCGTCCCCTTAGCTCCCATTCCCTATTAATGTAGTTTTGGACGAATTCAGTGGAGAATCTTCTTGCATCCAGGAGAAAACCCACAAGACATTCATGTCCTTCATTTCTGCGCTCTTCAAGTTCCTCAGCCGAGAAACTGAAAACATGGCTCCTCCTTGGACGCATCTGAGGCGCTGGGATTGGGACATTTATACGTTCGTTTTGGGCACTATCCCCACTCTCCTCTGATGATGAATCACTATTAGTCCAGCTGTATTCTCTCATCAGTCTTATTCCAGTAATCCTTTGGGGGACCATTGAGTTGGATTTTTTGGCAGAAAGGGATGTGTTTTTGGATTTGAAGTTGGGATGTTCTTGGGTTTTGAGTGGGTTTCTTGTTAAAGGCTTAGAAAAGTATTGATTTTGATAGGGTTTCTGTTTGGTATATAAGGGTGGCGCATGGGGTTTCCTGAAAGGAGAAAAGCAATGGATCTGCCTCTTCCCCTTCAGTGTCTCCTCGGTCTTCATGATCGCAATAATGGTTATCCTCGAAAAATATCAATATTACGGCTACACTCTTAGAAAGCTGAGAAGCCTCTCGTCTTGATTGGTGGAGCTTGCACGAGGCTTGGGAAACGATGCGTCTCTGGCTATTTCCTTGAGCAGTAGTGGAAGAGAGCATAAATAATAACTTCTGCTGAAAATTGATTGGGTTAAGTGTGATAAATGAACACTGAGAAGGGATGGGGACGAAATACTTAAATGATCGAATCTTTGTCCGTAGTAAATGAGATGAAAACAAAGGGAGAAAACGTCGACAGCAGAGGTTCCAGAAGCTATTGATAGATTAGGAATGGTGTGGAACACGAAAGAAAAAACGTATTGTTGTTGTAAAATTAGGGATTTAGGTTTTGGAATCTTAATATCAAAGGATTTGGGTCAGGGTTGCTTAGTAGTGAACAAAAGAAAACGGAAAAAATGGATGCCGACTAGGGTTCCGATAATTTCCTCGATATGGAAAGGGGGTTTGGGAGAGAAGCGCGTAAGTATCACGCGTGCTCGACAGAAGGAAACTATAGTATCTATCTACTTTTATTTTGTTTTTCCTAACAAAAAGTTGGGGCGATATACTTTGTATATATGTTCCATGGATGTCATATCATAATTAATTACTACTAATTAAGCTTCTAATTAAAGGGAAGATTGCTCCAAAGCGCTTATCAAATTAACTGCTACTTTGAAAATGTGTTTGCATGGCTCTCACTTCCAAACTGAGTGCACTCTTTAATTAGTGCAGTCGTGTTCGATACTTAATCTCAAATATTTAATCTTATATATAACACTTAATTCT
This sequence comes from Corchorus olitorius, assembly GCA_001974825.2. Classification (NCBI taxonomy): domain Eukaryota; kingdom Viridiplantae; phylum Streptophyta; class Magnoliopsida; order Malvales; family Malvaceae; genus Corchorus; species Corchorus olitorius. The sequence continues at coordinate 32,246 of AWUE01014423.1, forward strand.
CAAACGAAATAATAACGTTAGATAAATAATGCTCCTAGGAGTTGGTCAAAGTGGTAAAAACTTGAACTTTTGATGGGAGACAGTCAGGTCCCAGTTTCCATATATCTTTATTGGTAAGTAATTAATCTGTAAATTCGAAAAATCCGCAGATGAAACTCCAATATTAGATACGTAAATCCCCAAAGGAGTTGGTGGCTTATCCCAGCTTTGGAGATGGAATAATCTACTTGTTTTAAACTATTTTTCAAAAAAAAAAAGTAAGATAAATAATTGTCTAAACATAATATGTCCTAAACCTTCTCATTCATATTCATATAACATAATCTTTTCTACCTATATATGAAAATTTATTTTTAGTGTCAACTGATCTAATCTTATCACATATTTGATGTTAACATGTCTACCCTGCCAGCTAATTAATGCAATTGAAATAGTATTAGAATGAAGTAAATATACGAGTTACCTTGTTGAAATTTTTAAATTTGAATTTATTTTCTTAACTAAAACTTTAAAACTTTAGGAGTAGGGAGCCTACTCTGTCTCCAATATCACTCTCCAATATCACTGCAAACCAATATCATCATAGTTATGAGAATTTATGGATTCATTAGATTTTTATATACGAACTTTTTTAAATTTATCACATACCAACAAAAGATTTACAGTAAATTGGACTCGAATTCAAATGAGAAGCATGAAATGCTCAAACCTTAACATGTCAACCTCTCATTTGGCCAAATTTAAAATATTAAGGTGTCCTTTTAGATACTTCATATTCCATTTTTGTTACACTAAAAAGAATTCAAATATCGATTGATTAATATGCATCAATATATAAATTTGATTGATTTTTCTCAACTTGTGAATGATTAATGAGAAAACTAATGGGCTTTCTTTCTTCCTTTCTTTCTCCATTTCTAAGACGTGTTGGAAGGGGAAAAGCATGAGCCATGCTTGGCCATAGCTGGATTGAAGTCATCATATGCCTCTAGGTAATTGTTTGACGAAATGCAAGCTTCTTTTTGCATTACTTTGAAAGATCATTACCAGCTTGTTTTCTGACAAAAAATTGGAGGCAGCGGATTTCCGTCCAAACATACATTAATTAATTTGATTTGTTTGAGCCCTGCCAAAAATAGAATTATATATGGAATTGAAATATAATCTATGTTCATGTGAAATTTGTATTTTTCCTTATGTGAAACAATATCAATATATTTTTATTAACTGTAGCTTCCGTTATAGTTTTGGGTGTTTCAATAAACCCAAAGTTAAGTGAAACAAAAGACTAGGTCACGGAAGATCTCTTTGTCTTTTAATTTGAAAAAAACATTAAGATGTGATATAGTATAATATTATGGAAGATGGGCATATTTGCAGAAAAAGATATCAACTATAAGAAAACAACTTATGATAAATAAAATTAGTTTTTTTTTTTTTGGCTCTGTTAACTCCAGCCTTTGGCTAAATAATCCGCTAACCGGAAATGTCAGTTTTCAACCATATCCAGGAGTGAAGAAATAATATTCGTCAAATATCCCCAGGTGTCTTTCAAGGCTGATTAATTAGTTTAAGAGTCCGTTTGGAAGTTTCTATAGAAAATAAAACGGTAGAAAGATTTTCTATAGAAAGTTTAGGACTAGAAAGTTTTTTCTTGAGAAAATACTTTAGCATGTTTGTTTAACCTCTAAAATTTAAATTAAATTCCTAAAAAAGTAAAGTTAAATTTATTAAAATACCCTTTGATGGATATTTTAAATTTAAAAATAAGGTCTGTTATGGTTGTTCGTCCTTCAGGTCCTGGGAATTATGGCCGGGGAAAAGGTTTGATGACCCTGAACGCCCTAGCTGAGGCTCAAGGTCGTCCTGGCCTTCCCATGTCAACGTTGATGTCCGAGATAGAGACTCCTTACGATGTCTAACTTTGTCTTTTGCCTCCTTTCTATTCGTTACATTTGCTTGTCTGCTGAGTATGTATTGGTTGGCGGGGATACTGACGTTCGTCTAATCTTTATTGTCTCAGGTAACTTGAACAAAGATCTCGAGGACATGGACCCTAAAGTTCTCGCTGAAAAGCTTGCCAGGCAGAACGCACATCGTGCTGGCCTTACTGCTTCATCTGTTCCTCCTCCGCTGTCCGTCAGTAGTGCGTAGGAGACGTCCTCTGTTCAGGCCAATCCCCCTTTGATGCTGGCTCAGCTGTGTCCTCAGGGCTCTCGCCTTGGGGAGTCTAGCGCCCAAGGCGATGGTGCCTGCCTTCTTCAGGACGATTAGCTTCCTTCCTTCCTGTCGGGCATTTTCTCCGGTGGGGGTTTTGCTGAGTGGTATAGGAAGGACTGCGAACAGGATGGTCCGCCTTGCTTTATTGACCTGATGGCAACCTTTTTCTCCCACGGCCTCGACTACTCTAATATTTACGACTTCAGGGTCGTTCGGGATCTCGCCCCAATCGAGCGCGCTGCTCTCATGGTTGGCGCAGTCACCCAGGTGAGTGACTAAGTCCTAGTCTGCTTTCGTCAGTCTTTATTTTCGTGGGCTTAAGCCGATCGTCGTGTGTATTATTTTCAGAACCTTGTCGCCGCTAGGGTGAACTTCGCGGCCTTTGAGAAGAAGATCTCTTTGTGGGCTCCTAAGGTTGCCCAGCATCTCTTCAACAAGCTGCCCGGGGCCCCTCTAGTCCGCCATCAACGTGAGCAAGACCAGGCTGCCGCTCAGCTGAGGGAAAAGGATGCTCTGCTGAAGGTTGCCCATGAGGACTTGGCTGCCGCTTTGAGGTCCCTGAAGGACGCTAAGCTGCAACTGCAAGAGGAGAAAGAGAGGGTCCTGCGGAGGAACAACACTATCATGGACGAGCGGGATTCAATTACTAAAGAGAAGGCTGCTTGGTGCCAGGAGAAGGATGCTCTACAGGTATCACGACCGCCGCTATACCGTTTGATTTATCTTTACTATTGTAAATGATATTAAACATCTGACGTTTCAGGTTGAGGCTAAGAAGCTCCAGGCGACGATCGACCTCTTCTACGAGCAGTCGGCTGCCCAGATGAACATCGCCCGGGACTCCGCCATTTTCATGATCTGGGAGAAGAACCCTGATGTTGATGTCTCTAACATCAATTTTCACGACAACAAGCTTCCTCCCGATTATGTGGAGGATCCCGTGCTTAGCAAGACGCTCGACGTCTATATGCAGGAGAACGAGATTTACCTTCAGGCGATCGGCAGCTGTTCAACCGAAGATGTTCGGCTTCGCTCCAGTGGGGACTCCCCCTCGAGAAGAGATCCAGGACTTGACTGGGGAAGACGATCGTCCTGTGGAGCAGGGGGTTGGTGCTGGGCAGCAGGCCTAGAGGCAAAGGAGGAAGTGATCTTCGGGGCTTTTCATGTTCTTTAGCTATGGATATTTGCACCGTGTTTTGGTGTTCGTCCTTCGGGACTTTTGAAACAATATTGTTGTGTAATATATTTGAAGTTTTTTAATATTTTTGTTTCTGAATATTTCGCCTCTGGCTCTTTTACTGCCTATGTTTGTCTTAATGATGAATATCGTTTCTTCGTTTGGTCTTTCATCCTGTTATATGCCTTATTTATTTTTTACGGGGACATAAGTTCTTGCGTTCGACCATTGCGATGAAACGGTTCTCAAGGGAGACGTTCATTTCATTTATTTTTATACGGGGACACCATTTTTGGTGCTCGACCGTTGTGGTGAAACGATCTTGAGGGAGACGTTCATTTCATTCATTGTTATACGGGGACACCAGTTTTGGTGTTCGACCGTTGTGATGAAACGGTCTCAAGGGAGACGTTCGTTTCATTCATTGTTATACGGGGACACCAGTTTTGGTGTTCGACCGTTGTGATGAAACGGTCTCCAGGGAGACGTTCGTTTCATTTATTTTTATACAGGGACACCATTTTTGGTGCTCGACCGTTGTGATGAAACGGTCTCCAGGGTGACGTTCGTTTCATTTAGTTTTCAATTTCTAATAGCAAACTTCGACTTTTATTCAACTTTCCGAAGGATAATGCCTGATTAGAGAGGCTCAAAACTGTGCATATGTGTTATTACAAATTTATCATAATAGCAGTTCTACGGAAAGTATTTTTTCAAGTGTACAACATTCCATGTTCGTGGTATCTTTCTGCCGGCCAAATCCTTGAGCTTGTAACCTCCTCTCCCCAAGACCTCCACGATCTGGTAAGGTCTTTCCCAGTTAGGTGATAGCTTCTTCCTCTCCGAGGCTGGCTTGCTTGCCTCACAGTTCCTTAGCACCAAATCTCCAATCTGGAATTGCCGTTGGCGCACCTTCTGATTATAATAGTGGCTGACCTGCATGGCTCTGTTGGCCTGTCTAATTTATGAGTTGAGTTTGATCTCCTCCAAGAGATCCAGGTTAGTTCTCAGCTCGGGTTCGTTGGTTTCTTCTGAGAAATGGGTTGTCCAGAAAGTATGTACTGTCGTTTCTGATGGGATGACCGCTTCTGTCCGATAGACAAGATTATAAGGTGTTTCCCCAGTTCCCGTGTGGCTCGTAGTTCGTATTCCCTAGAGGACTTTTGGAAGGACTTCGACCCATTTTCCCTTTGCCGCGTCTAACTTCTTTTTCAGCCCAGAAAGGATCTTCACATTCATTGATTCCACCTGACCGTTCGTCTGAGGATGTACTACTGATCTGGCTACCAACTTGACCCCATTTTTAGCACATAATTGCTTCACGTGCTTTGCTTGAAGTTGCAGTCCGTTGTCTGATGCTATAACATTTGGTGCTCCAAAGCGGCACAAAACGTTCGGCCATAAGAATTGTTCTACGGCAAATCGAGTGATGCTAGCCAATGGTTCGGCCTCAACCCACATAGCGAACTTCCTTTTTCTGGGGGCCCTAGGTAACGGGCCTATCAGGTCGAGTCCCTAGATTGCGAATGGCCAAGGGGTAGCTATGACGTGCAGCTCTTCTGCGGGAGCCCTTGGTACCTTAGCGAATTTTTGGCATTTCTCACATCTTTTTACCATATCAGCTGCATCACTTTTCCTCGTGGGCCAGTAGTACCCTTGCCTCAGGACCTTTTGGGCAAGCATTCTACCCCCCATGTGGTTTCCGCACACCCCTGATGGACGTCAGCTAATACCTTGTTTGCTTCCTTTGGGCCCAAACACCGGAGAAGCGGGTGAGAGCATGACTTTTTGTACAAGACATTGTCTAGGAGGATGTATCTAGATGAACGTCTTTGCCTAACAATTGCATCTTTTCTGTTGGAGGGTGGATTAATCCCTTTCAAGCAATCATCGATCTCGTCCTTCCAGCAGGGCTCAACGTCTGTGCTTCCTGTGTTTGCGGAGGCTTGGCTATGTATTCTAGAAAGATCGTTCCCCTGGCTGCCACGGTGTTTGCCGAGGCCAATTTGGACAGGGCGTCAGCCCTTGTGTTCTGCTCTCTAGGTATCTTTTCGATAGTTATTTCAGCAAACTTTGTCCATAGTTTTTGGACCCTTTGATGGCAGGTGACCAAGTTAGGTTCTTTTACTTCAAACTGACCAAGGATTTGGCTCGCGACAACTTGGGAATCAGTGAAGGCCTTCAGCTTTGACACTTTTAGACGTTCCGCCATTTCTAGCCCGGTTAAGAGGGCTTCGTACTCTGCTGCATTGTTGGAGAGGGGATACCCGAACGTCATGCAATATTGAAATTCCTGTTGTTTAGAAGAGATCAACAATATTCCTACGCCTGCTCCCATTTGTACTGACGACCCATCGCCGAACAGTTGCCAATATCCTTGGGGTGAGGTTTCCTTGGGGGTTTTGGTGGACGTACTAAGGAGGTCAGCTACTGATTCTGGGGCTTTTCCCTTAGTCGTTGGATCCGACATTTGAGTACGCTCGTCACAGAAGGTGCATTCAGCCACGAAGTCGGCTAAGGCTTGGGCTTTTATGGCTTTCCTTGGTTGATACTCAATCTCAAACTCACTGAGCTCCACGTTCCACTTGAGGAGTCTCCTAGAAAAGTCAACTTTCTGAAGAACGTCCTTGAGAGGCTGGTCTGTCAGCACCACCACCTTGTGCGAGTGGAAGTACTGTCTTAGTCTCCTTGAGGCTACGACCAGGGCAAAAGCTAATTTTTCAATTTTGGAATAGTTTGCCTCTCCTCCTTGTAATATTCTACTCGCATAATAGATCGACATTTGCCCTTTACTTGTTTCCTTGACCAATACTGCGGCCATTGTTTCGTTCGACGCTGCCAAGTACATATACAGCTCCTCTCCTTCGTCTGGTCTGGTTAGCTGTGGTGGGGAACTGAGGTAGGTTTTTAGCTGTTCAAATGCTTCTTGGCACTCAGGTGTCCAAGTGAATCTGGATCTCGCCCGCAACAACCTGAAGAACGGTAGGCATTTCTCAGCTGATTTTGAGACGAACCTGTTAAGTGCTGCTACTGGTCCCGTTAGGCTTTAGATTTCCTTGATTGACTCGGGAGGCTTCATGTTCAGGATCGCTTGTACTTTTTCTGGGTTTGTTTCTATTCCTCTGTTCGAGACCATGAACCCCAGGAATTTACCAGCCTCAACACCGAATGTGCACTTTGAGGGGTTGAGCTTCATGTGATAAGCCCTCAAGTAGTCAAAGCACTCTGATAGGTCGTCTAAGTGTTGTTGCATTGTGGAGCTCTTTACTAACATATCGTCTACATAAACTTCCATCGATCTTCCTATCATGTCCTTGAAGACTTTGTTGACTAGCCTTTGATATGTGGCCCCGGCGTTCTTCAATCCAAAGGGCATCACATTATAGCAATATAAACCGTCCTTTGTTACGAAAGATGTCTTCTCCGAATCCCCTGGGTTCATAGGAATCTGGTTATACCCAGAGAAGACATCCATAAAGCTGAGTAGCTTATTTCCGGATGATGCGTCTACCAGACGATCGATGGAAATGAGTGGGAAGCTCTCCTTCGGGCAGGGCTTATTCAAGTTTGTAAAATCCACGCACATTCTCCACTTCCCATTGGCCTTTTTGACCATGACGACATTCGATACCCATTCCGGGTACTGTACTTTCCTGATAAAGTCAGCTTTCAAGAGTTTATCCATTTCTTCCCTTATTGCAGCTATTTTCTCCGAAGAAAACTGGCGTTTCTTCTGCTTGACGGGTTTGAATGTCGGGTCAACATTCAGGTGATGGTTCATGATTGTCGGGTCTATGCTTGGCATTTCTGCTGCCGACCAAGCAAAGACGTCCACATTGTCCTAGAGGAATTCTGTTAGATCCAATTGCTCATCAGGGCCCAACATTGAGCTGATCTGCGTAGTGCCATCGGGTATATCCGTTCTCAGGACGATCTTCATGGGTTTGTCAACGGGTTTTGGTTTTGGTGCCTTAGATTCATCCCTTGCATCAAGGGTGTTGACCTGAAGATAATCCTCTGAGGCTTTTTTTGCTGGTGTTTCTTGAGGATTCCCTCTGTCTGCCACTTCGATAGGTTTGGGGATGGGCGTTTCCCCGTTCGCTGTTCTTGTGGGTTCAAAGTCTTCCTTCATGAGCTCCCTTACCCCTGTTGCTAGTACACAAATTTCCATATCGGTTTCTCTGGACGAACTTGAGGGTTGCCCCCCAGTTTGCTTGTTGTGCATGACCTCCCCTACCCGAACTTTGGTTCTGTCTCGAGTTGGTAGCCTAAGGGAATTCACATGGTATCTTCGGGCTGTGACTAAGTCCGTCTACATGTACCCGATTCCTGTTTGGGTTGGAAATTTGACAGTCTGGCAGTAGACTGCCTCCACCATTTAAACTCTCTTCATCAATGGTCTTCCAATAATGGCATTGAAGGTGGATGGGAGGTATACTACCACAAAAGTGTGGAGTATATTGAGAACATGGGTACCATCCCCTAAGTAGATCGTAAGATCGACTTTCCCCTTGGTGGGTATTGGTAGTAGGTCAAACCCACATATCGGAGCTGTGGGTTTGAGCCTTTCATCGGACAGACCATATTGCTTGAAAGTGTCGTACATCAGTACATCTACTGCACTTCCCGAGTCGATCAGTATCCTTTCCGTCGTATAATTCGCGATCATTGTTGTGACGACAATAGGGTCGCTTCCCTCGCTTCCATAGTCTGCAGCTTCGTTGCTATCGAACAAGATAGTCCAATCAGGTTTAACGGTCGTTTGAGTTGGGGGCTTAACTCCCAATGACAAAACTTGCCTCATATGATTTTTTCTTTTGTTTTCGGAGGTGGCCCACTCTTCTGTTGCCCTAATGATTGTATAAATGTGCCCCTTCTCCTTGGGGCGCTGTACTGGGTTCTCAGGGTATTCAAGCCGATCATGAACACTTTGGGCCCGACGCACTTCTTCTCTCTTTGGGGGAGGCTCCATTCTTATCTTGTCCTTTAAGTAACCTCTTCGGATGAGATCTTCTATTACATTCCTCAAATGGGAGCAGTCTTCAGTGTTATGGCCTTCGCTCATATGGAATTCACACTTTTTCCCAGACTGTCTCTGCCTTTGAGTGGGCTTAGAAGGAGCCGGCCACTTGACTTTCTCAGCAAGGGTGCTGTTTGAAATTACATGCAGGATGGCCGTTCGGGAGTTCGCGAGTGCGGTGTAGTTGTGATAGGTAGGCTCATTGTGACGGTCGTTAGAGGTATGCTTCCCATTCTTCCTGTCCTTATCCCTTCTCGTGGATCGTCGGTTCTCTCTCTGAGGGCTTTTCATACATGTTGTTCGTTAGTCGAACGGCTGTTTGTCAGTATTGGATTCAGGTAGCAGTCCATCCTTGTAAGCCATGCATATGTCTGTCTCGTCGTAAATCTCAGTCCTGTTAAAACAATCTTTCAACCTTTTTGGTGGTCGCTCACCAGAGAATAACAGAGTTCCTTGTGCAAGAGTCCGTCCATAAAGATTTCGATGGCATCTTTATCGGCCAGGTCGTCTACCTGGATGTGAGCCTCGCTGAACCGCTTCACATAACCAGAGAGTCGTTCGCCACGTTGCTGTCTAATGGTCCTCAAGTACCGATTGTTTTCCCTTTCTGGACTCTGCTGTTGAAACCTACTTCGAACATCAAGGCTAATTTTTCGAAGTTCGTGATTACCCCATCCTCCAGCCTGTAGAACCACCTTTGGGCAATGTCTTCCAATGTAAGAGGAAAGAGTCTGCACATTACCGCATCTGATGCTTGATGTATCAACATGATTTCCCTGAAATGGCTCACATGTTGTTTTGGGTCCCCTATCCCGTCGTACTTCTCTTTTGGGTGTTTGATATGAGGGGGGACTATTATTTGACGTATTACTAAGGAGAGTGGGGAAGGTTCTCTGGAGATTTCCTCTAAAGGTTGTAGTTCGTCATCTTTCTTTTTGGTGAGCTTTCTTAGTTGCTCCTTCACTATCTGTGCAATCTGAGCCTCATTGATTATTGATTTGGAGCTTTCCTTTTGTGCCCGTGCTTTAGACACTTCTTTCCCTTTCGGGCTAGGACGAGAAGAAGCTTTATCCGACTTGCGGGTATGACGATCCCCATCGCCTTCCCTTCGTGATTTGGGCTTAGCTCGGTCGTCAGCCCGAGTTTGAACCCTATCCTTCGAGGCAACACTCTTATCAGCCCTCTTTCTATCCCTGCTTACTTCAATCACAGAAGGAAGTCGCTTTCCCCCTCCTTTGTCCAGACATTCTGAGGTTAAGGGCGTTAGTTCTGCTCGTCTTGACGAGAGTTAGCCTTCTGGTGCCATGCCGCTTCGAGGGTTGCTGCTGGTTCTTTTGCGCTTTGAACCTCAGCTAGAGTTACCTTCTTTCTATTCAGAATAGATCTCTCTCTAGCGAGGACTTCCATGGCTTGTTGTTCGGCTTGAGATTTCTCAGCTCTCAGCTTTGCGATGAGGAGATCGCGTTCATCCGCTGTAGGGTTCACTCGGGGGAGGAGAATGTTAACATCCTGCCCCGGTGTCCTGCCTCCATGTGACGTTTGGGCGTCTCCTCTAGGCTCCGGAGTTCCAACGTGTTCCTGCATTGTTGAGTCAGTTGGTGGGATTGGTTGGGGCCTGTATGTTCCCGTGAAGGCGTCTTACTTAAGCAGAAGGGTCCATGGCTGGTGGGGTGACGATCGGGTCTGTAGGCGGTACGGACCGATCATCCACCCCAGGGGGGGTTCCATCCACGGGTGTACCCTTTAAAAGTAAGTTACTTGGGGTGCCAGGGAAAAGTTCTACATTCCGAAGCCCGAGTGGGAGACTCGGAGGTACCTTGCCCATCTGCGCTACTTCACTTGGAGAGCTCATAGCGATTTGTTCAAGGTTCCCACAGACGGCGCCAAAATGTTATGGTCAAAATCTTCCACAACGTTGACCTTGGAAGGTCTTCTCCTAAACTCTGACCCAAGAGGCTGAAGAACCTGCAAGAGAAGAACACCTACGGAGTGCGGGGGTGGAGGGCCCCGCGTTAGCACTCCGATGGTTAATTCAGTGACGTTCTCCCAAGTAGATTAGGTAAATTAGAGAGTATTCTTCTTTAGGTATAGGTGTGAGGAATGCCACGTCATTGGTCCTCGCATCCAGGTCGGGTCCGTAAGTTCCGGGTCAAAGTCAAAGGGGAGTCAACTTTACTATTCTGGTCAACAGTTAACTACCGGGTGCTGCGGAGGTGGGTGAGGGTAGGACGTTCGTCGCTACCCGTCCTGCCCATATAGTATATGATCAACAATGTCCTTTTAAGTAATTTTGTTTTAAGATTACTTTCATGAGAAAAGTGAGAAAGTGCTTTAACACCTCCCAGGTGCTAAAGCACTTTTTCACTTTGGAGAGAAAGTATTTGGGTCAGTTAAACTTTCTTACCCTAAACTTTCTCTTAAAAAAAAAATCAAACATGCTAAAGTTATTTCCTACCCTATACTTTCTATAGAAAATGATTAAATTACATCAAAACAAACGGGCTCTAATTGTCCGCATTGATAAAGCCACTTTTCATAGGGTAGGGGTCTTTTGAAGGTTGATTAGTCTAATTGACAGCATTAATTTTCTTCAAAAAAAATTGACAGCATTAATTAATAGTCACTATCCATGATACTCTCTCCTTCCCTTGATCGGGTTAAGTTTATAGCTGGCAATTAGGTGGGTTCAGGTTCGGTCACTTCGGATTCTGGCTATGTCATTTTTGGGTTTGGCCTCGGATTTGGGTTTGGGTTGGGTTCGGGTTTGATATTCAGAGTCCGATTTGGATTCGGCTCATCTAGGTTCAAGTGTAAGATCTTTTTAAAGATTTTATAAAAATCACCGACCATTATTAAGTGGCGTGCACGGTGCAACATATATACTATATATTATTTTTAGTTACCAGGGAAATTACTAAAAGGCCAAATTGAGGATTAATGTGGTGCCACATTTTGGCTTTTTTTGGTCTTTTCTCACTTTTCGGATGACTAAAAAGCCCCTCTATGAGTTTTCCCCCTTCCTTTTCCTACTACCCTTTTGTGTAATAACTCATTTTACTTCCTTAATTGTTTTGAATTAATGTTCCCCCCCCCCCCAATTTCCTTTTTTCCTCTCACCAACTCAGTACCCAGGGTAGTTACTAAAAGGCCAAATTGAGGATTAATGTGGTGCCACCTTTTGACCTTTTTTGGTATTTTCTCACTTTTCGGATGACTAAAAACCCCCTCTATGAGTTTTCCCCCTTCCTTTTTCTGCTACTTTTTTTTGTAATTACCCATTTCCCTTCCTTATTTGTTTTTAATTAATGTTTATGGCTTTTAATTAATTGCTTCTAAACCCTAAACCTTAATTACTTTTAATTAATGTTTCTCCTGTTGTTTTCTTTTTTCCTCTCACCAACTCAGTTGCTGCTTCCTTTGAACTCCTCGGTTCTGATCAATCTTCAGTTTTGCCAAAAATCAAACCTTTCATCACTCCTCTCTATTTTCACCTTCATATCTCTTTCCTCTTTCTTCTCCTTCTCCATCCCTTCACTATGGACCGTTCAATATTTTTCCCCTTCTGAATTAAAATCACCATTTGTTCAATGTATCTATTATTATCCAATTAACAACATATTTTAATACCTCTTTGCACTTCCTATTATTTACAAATAAAAGCATGTTTTTTGACCTTCTTAATTTTGTATGTCTAAAAAGTTAGCTTACAAAGATTTATGCTAATAGCAAGAGACAACATTAAAACTAATCCATTTAAATTGCATTTTAACTGCAACCTTATATAATTCAATCTATTAATCAAGCACCACTCTAGAATAAAAAATGTTTGTGGCCCTTATATAATTGATTATATTAATATCCTTATTCAATCAGTTAAACAATACCACTCTAAAATATAGAATGCCCGTAACGCCAGCGCAGGCTAATATAACTTGTTTAAATTAACTGAATTAAATTTAAAATACATATACTTTAAGACTAAGGTTATGTTTGTTAAATTAAGTATTGAAAATTTAAGCACTGAATTTTTATTGCTACTGAATTCAATATTGAATTTGTGGTGAAAAAACTATTTGATAAGCCACCTCATGTGAAATGTAGTAAAAATATGGCTCTTGATATTTTTGTATGAAAATATTAAAAAAATACATTAGTAACAATTAAAAAGGAAAGAATTATTGATAAAATGAAACAATATAACAATAATATGATTTAAATATCAAATCTTTCCTTGAATAATATTGTTGAATAGAAAAAATAAGGCTAATTGCTTAAATAAGAGCCTAATGTTTGCCAAAATGTTCAAATAAGCGCCCGATCTTTTAATTTGGCCAAATACGGGCCTAACGGTATCGAAAATGCTCAAATAAGGGCCCGATCTTTTAATTTGACCAAATAAGTGACTAACGTTATTGAAAATGCTCAAATAAGGGTCTGGTGTCGAAAATTCTCACGCGTCATCTAAACTGACGCCAGACCCTTATTATTTGAGCATTTTCAATCATGTTAGGCCCTTATTTGGCCAAATTAAAAGATCAGGCTCTTATTTGAGCATTTTCGATAACTTTAGGCCCTTATTTGGTCAAATTAAAAGCTCGGGCCCTTATTTGAATATTTTGACAAAAGTTAGGCCCTTATTTGAACAATTAGCCAATAAGGTCAAAAATAACCATGGACCTACTTTTTATTTCCAATCATTTTTCTTTGAATTTTTTTAAGAGAAATTTCAATCTTTCATTAATATCAAATATGGGATTACACACGTGCAGAGGCAGTCCGCACCAAATATAATTAGCTCCTACATCACAATTCAAATGAGCTAATATATGTGCTAAACGATTAGCCATCCTATTGACATGCTTAAATGAACAAAAAGAGAAATAAGACTTAAGTAAACTAATTTGACTAATCAAAGAACCTCCTCCCCATAAAGAAAAGCTCCTCCTAGTAATCTCTAAAATCGCTAAACTACAATCACTTTCGACCTCACACCTTGTATATCCATGGGTGTGAGACAATAACAAACCAAACCTTATTGCATAAACCTTTAAATTAAGTGATTTATTACCATTAATTATCAAACACATTGAAAAAATTAAAACATTGAATTTTTTTCATTTTCAATGGTTTATCAAACATGCCCTAATTTAAATTAATTATAATTAATCCTAAATTATTGCAAATTAAAATAAATTAAACATTAAATTAAACAAATCATCAAAATGAAAGCCTTAATTAAATAAATTAAATGTTAATAGACCCTTAATTGAATCACTAAAGAACTTTGGGACTAAATTGAACTAAAATAACAGACTAGATTGAACAAGGACGAAATTTAATACCTAAAATCCAAAGTTAGTCAAGCTAGTATAAAATGTTTCATCTTTTTTTTTCAAGACTATTTTTTCAGACTTTTTCTTCTTCTTCTTAAAATCTTTTTTTTTCAGACTTTTTACTTCTAAATAAAATCTGTAGTTCACAAATGTAATTGTTTTTATTAATAACCTCTTTTGTAGACTCTTTGTTTTTATTAGTAAATCTCTTTGTAGACTTTTTATTTGTTTAGACTTTTTAGTCTTTTACTTTAAGTTATATAAAAATATTTAGTAGTTTAGTATTTTTTTCTATTGATTAATGAGTCATTGAATTGTGATTAATATATATATATATATATAATAGTTTTATTTAATATTAATTAAAAGGAAATATGATTTTTCTAAATCTTTTATTTTATAGATTATTGTTAAATTCAAATTATCTCGGGTTCGAGCTCGGGCTTAGGTTCAGGCTCGGGCTGCCTCGTGTTCGGGCCGTTTTTTTTTTTTTTTGTCAATTCGAGTTTGATCGGGTTCAGACTTAGACGAGTCAGGTGGGTTCCGGTTCATTTTACCAGCTCTAGTTAAGTTTTGCTAAACTCTATATTTAGAAGTTATTTAAATCGACCTCATGGAATCTCATTGTTCATGTACGGTATGAACCGACTCCTCCAAATAAGTGATAGGGTGGAAATTTTAAAGGAAAATTAATCAATACACTATCAATGGAGTTTAGCAAACTGCACGTGCAGGTCTAGAAGGGTGACATATGTCTAGGGACTAGATTGAAATATTTAAAATTTAATTAATTCAGAAAATGAAAAGAAGTAATGAATTTAAAGAGTTATTATGTGATACACCGTTAGTGTAGTTTTTTGACTCCACAAACGCGTTCAAAGGTTGACAAGTATCCCATTTCAGAATTAACAAGTATCCCATTTCAGAGTTAATTAGATTTTTAATATTTCAATATAGTCCCTAAGAAGACACATGTCACCCTTCTAGACCCACACATGTAATCTGCTAAACTCCACTACGATATATTGAATAATTTTCCGAATTTAAATCCATACTTTCTTTTTCTCAAAAGTTAGATCTATTTATGACAAAAAAAAATAAATCATTAATTAATTATACAATACGGGAAAAAGGAAAAGAAAAGAAACTCAATGGGCCATTTTATTTGGGTGTTGTGCCGTAAGAGTATTGAAAAGGAGTAATAAGAATTTCATAAGAAAAAAAAAAGAATAATAAGAAAGCATATTTTTTCGAGTACAAAATAAAAGGAAAATACCTTTTTAATAAAATTTTCCTTTCCTTATTCTTGTGTATAAGAAAAGATGAAGAAATTAAGAGATAGATAGATGCGGATGCCTTTAGTAGAAGACTCATATTAGGCATTTAAATCTGCATATTATATTACCATCTTCTGTCACACACCATGACACCAAATAATATAAAAGAAAGAGTATCAACATTTTATTTATGATATGATATATATATTACTAAATTAAGCTAGGCGTGTGCAATGGGTAAGCTTTGAAATTTCTTCAAGAGGGTTGTTATGTCGACATTCTTTCAACACCTTTAGCTGTTTGTTAGATCTCAAAGTCTTCAACCATGGCAATTCCCAAAATTTGCAAATGATTCAAACACAATTAATTTCAAATTAGGAAAATTTAACACTAATATATTGAACATGAGCTCATTATATTTTCCCATAATTTAAAAATCAAAGGCCACAATTACTCTTCACTATATATGACACTACTATATCAGTTGACCAAAAATCCA
Source organism: Corchorus olitorius (assembly GCA_001974825.2). Classification (NCBI taxonomy): domain Eukaryota; kingdom Viridiplantae; phylum Streptophyta; class Magnoliopsida; order Malvales; family Malvaceae; genus Corchorus; species Corchorus olitorius. Next base: position 47,772 of record AWUE01014423.1, read on the forward strand.
ACCCTTCAGTAATTTTTGCATTGCCCAACTTTTTTCTGGGGAAAAAAAATGGTGTTTGGGAATTGACTTTGTGATTCAAACTTTTACACTTTACACATGTTAAGCCAAAACCTGTTACAGTCAGTCCAAATCATTGGGCACTCTGCCTAGTTCTTCTATATAAACAATACTTCCTCCCTTCACTTTTCTGCAAAACTTTTCCATTTTCTTTTAAATCAAATCAGATTCTGTTTTCATTTTTGTTGCAGCCATGATCAACTTTAAACCAACTCAACTTTTGATTTTCCTTTGCTGTTTTTTAATCTTACTCCCTTCGATAGTACGAGGAGAGTGCACGTGTGAACCAGAAGATGAAGATCGTAATAAGCCATTAGCCCTTAAATACAAGCTTGTCGCCATAGCTTCAATTCTGGTTGCCGGAGCCATTGGGGTTTGCTTTCCCTTGCTTGGAAGAAAATTTGAGGCGTTGCGTCCAGAAAAGAATCTTTTCTTCATAATCAAAGCGTTTGCCGCCGGTGTTATTTTGTCGACTGGGTTTATTCATGTTCTTCCTGATGCTACTGAAAGCTTGACATCGCCTTGCCTGAATGAGAATCCTTGGGGAAAGTTTCCGTTCGCCGGATTGGTGGCTATGACAGCGGCGATTGGTACATTGATGGTGGACGTTTTTGCCACTTCCCATTACACGAAATCTCATTTGAAGACCCAACAGGAACAGAGTGAGGGCGATGAAGAGAAAACAGGGGAAAATGGAAATCATGTTCATGTTCATACTCATGCAACTCATGGCCATTCCCATGGTTCTGTTTCTTTGATTGAGCCTTCGGCTTCATCTCAGCTTCTAAGGCAGCGAGTTGTATCCCAGGTAATTTTTGTCTAAAATGTTAGTTTTGATTTCTATAATGATACTAATTCGTTGGTTTTATGATATATGATATTAATTTTAGATTATTGTTAATTTTGGATGTTATTAAGGTATTGGAGTTGGGAATAGTGGTGCACTCAGTGATAATAGGGATATCTTTGGGTGCTTCTGAAAGTCCAAAGACCATCAAACCATTGGTAGCTGCACTCACTTTTCATCAGTTCTTTGAGGGTATGGGACTTGGTGGATGTATTTCACAGGTAAATAATCACACAATTTCTTAAGATTTTCAATTACTCTAATCAAAGATTTTGAATATGCCCTTCTAGTCAAAAGGTCTAACATAACATATGTAAATTGACTTTAATGTACTATGAGTAACTTTTCAGCTTGCAAAAATCTCAATTTCAAACCAAATTTATGTACATAGTTGACCTTTAAAGCCCTATAACATTATAATTCATAGTAGTTATCATTATCAAGGGTGTCAATTTCACATCCCCTACTAGTTTTCAAATTGGTAGTATTTTCCAGGAATGAAACAGGGGAAATGTCATGTTCTCTTTTGATTGAAACAAAATTAACCAAACCCAATTCTGACTATGTTATTGCAGGCAAAATTCAAGTCTCGGGCAGTTGCAATAATGGCACTGTTTTTCTCTATTACAACACCAGTTGGAATTGCGATAGGATTAGGAATAACAAATACATACGACGAGAGCAGCCCTACTGCTCTCATCGTTGAAGGGCTCTTAAACTCGGCCTCCGCCGGAATCTTAATCTACATGGCGCTCGTCGATCTGCTTGCTGCTGATTTCATGAGCCCAAAGCTGCAAAACAATGGGATACTTCAAATGGGAGCCTGTGTTTCTCTCCTCCTTGGGGCTGGTCTTATGTCTGCCTTGGCTGTATGGGCTTAAGATATTGTGCTATGTAAATCCTCCATTTTTGTTTTCAATTTTCTTTTCTTTTTTCCTTTTCTGAGAAAGCTCAATTAATTATAAAGTCAAATATGGGGATATGTGAATTTTGTGAATTAGTAAATAAGTTTGATTTATCATTGCATGAATTTCATCACAGAGAATTTCTAAATCTTGTTCCCCTGCTTTTTATCCCAGGTAAACCAAATTTTAATTAAAGTTGGAATATAGTATACTTTACATTAAGTTTTTCCAGCTAATTATGTGTCAAATAATAGCTGCAAGACCATACAAGATGTTATCTAATAACAGAACAAAGCTATTAAATAGGTTTCATTCCTATCTATATATTGCTACAAGTTTTTTTTTTTTTTTTTTTTTAATATTCATATATTGCTACAACTTAAACTATGGAGTATATTATCTTTTGCTCCATTTCTACCAAAAAAACTATGGAGTATATATTATGGCAAATTATACAATACACCCGTGGTGGAGTTTAGCAGATTACACAAGCAGGTCTTAAAGGGTGGCATGTGTCCTTTAGGGACTAGATTGAAATATTTAAAACTTAATTAATTAAAAAATGGACATGTGTCAACTCCACAATCCGCTTGTGGAGTCCAAAATTTACACCGTCGGATATATTATTTATATTCTATAATGCTAATTTGGTCAAAATCTGCATATTTTCCTAATTTTTCCTTGGGGGCCAAATACCAATGAATTTCATTTTCTCTTTTGTTTGCTTATTTTCGTTTGAACATGGTTCAAAAATGACAGAATGGAAAAATTTAACATGTAGCTTGGATTATATGTAATGGAAGTTCCTTAGCTTACCTTTCCTTATTATTATCATTATATAAGAAGGGAAAACGACAATGAAGATCTACTTCTTGTGAAAAAAAAAAAAAAAAAAACCGAGAGAGATGATCAGCTTCCAAATTTCCACTTTCCAGTGTTTTGTCGTACTAAAATTTACTACTTTTTTGGTCAACTTTTATGCTACCATATTTATAATAAGAAGAACTTAAATTGCATATGAACAGCATAAAAATTACTTCACAGAATTTTAATTACTACCGAGATCTCAGATATCATTGCAGAGGTCTCAAGTTAAAACATTAGGGAATAGGGATAGAAATCTATGGGATAGATCATATATAGAACTTATCAATCATGTACTTCAATATGTAATGAGTAGAAAAAGTCAACATTGATGAATATTTCATTATTTATATTTGTTTATGTATACTACTATATTGTGTGCAATTTTCCAAGTTGACTTGGGAGAATTAAAAAAAAGGATTTAGAACTCTTTGATTTCTAATTTAATGAATGTTATGTCGACATTCTTTCAACACTCTATAGACTATAGCTCAAGATCTCAGAATGAGATAGTAATAAATAGTACTATTAATATTGATCAATGATAATGAAGCTTTAAAGAAGAAAATGAAATATATTCATGTGTTTCTTAATTTAAAAGTCACTTTCAAAATTTCCTTGGAGTATTTAAAGTTGTGCTGAATTATTTCTTCTTGAGTAACTCACAAATTTATAAAATTCAAGTCTACATCAAACAATATCTTCTTAATTTTGATGAATTATTTTTAAAGTATGAGTGTATATATAGGTTTTGAAGTCTTTAATAGGGAGATGATGAGCTCCCCATGTTGCTTCTCCACTGTTGGGTTCTGTTTTTATTGGGATGGGAAGAGTAAATGCAGAGCTTAAGAAATGAAATGGGCAACAATTTTGCTGCGAGTCTGAGTCTTCTTCCTAGCCTTTCACGAGTGAGTCAATGATTTCCTCTATAGAAAAGGCATCAGATTCCAACAGTTGAGGGAATATAAATGCAATAACTAGCGCTTAGTCCTTTTAACGTCACCTAACACCATTGATGGTGCTGCTTTCACGGTTTGACGATAACTCTGAAACTAAACTCATGATAATTAATGGTGAAGAAGGGTGAAAAATAGTAACTCTTACAGCTAAAGATAGAAGATCAGAAATCGCCGGTCAGTTTCTGTGATTATCAAAGTTTATGGAAAGAAAGCAGCAGAGTACAGCTTCTTACTAGTTACTAGTTACTACTACTCGAACTGAATGAATTATGGAAAAATTATTACCAGTGAAACCTGTGTTTGGGACCTAGGCTTAATTTCGCATTGCAGTTGCGGTTTGAAAAAGATAAGTTTGGGAGGAGTAATTTTTAAAGGTACTAAAATGTATTTAATGTTTGGTATTGTTGTAAAAAATTGTGGTAGATAAAAAGTGGTACAAAAAATAAAATGTCTTAAAAGTACAGTATTAGTTAGGGATGACAGTGATGCGGTTTTTCGTGGTTATCCGATTAGTTTAAAACCGTTTAAAATCTGAATCTATTTATTAAACGGTTTTGGTGCGGTTTTGGATAGTGAGATTACTATCCAACGCGGATTTGGTGCGGTTTTGGGTTTAAGGCCTTGGATATCCGTTATCCGAAACCGTATAAGTTAAATGATAAAGATAGCGGATATCCGATTAAAAACCATTTAAAATCCACTTAATTTTGAATTGGTTTATTTGGGCCAAATGTAATAGGCCCCAAAAGTTACAAACCCAAAAACTTACTCAAAGCATGCCCCCTTTCATTACTAGTACTAGGTCAAAAAAGAAACCAATTTTCAAAGTTGAAAAAATAAAAAGAACAAAAATAAACCAGTTTTAGCTTTTAGGTTTGAAAAATTAGAATAAGGAAGTCTATAGATGGTTTATGTATATTTTAGTGTATTTAGATAAGGGAGATAAGCAAATAGTTGTTCTGTAATTTTATTTTATTTCTGGTGTAATTTATAATGGTTTGTGGATTCAGTTTTTAAGTAGATATCCGTTTAATAAACGGTTTTGCGGTGTGGATTTGGTTTTTATTACGCTGTTTCGGTACAGATTTGGATATAGGTTTTGAAATTTAAGCGGTTTTGGATACTGAATAATTAAACGGTTTCAGTTTTAGATATTGAAAATTTTGCGGTTATCCACACCGCTGCCATCCATAGTATTAGTTAAAATGGGAAGGGCTTAATGCCTATTTCCCTCCCTCAATTTTCGCAATAGGTACATTTTCCCATTAAACTTTTAATATGGAACTTTCACCCCCTAAACTATTAAAACCGAGACTATTTCTACAACCATAAGAAAATTGCTAAAGTGGCCGAAAAATTGCTGTCATGTTCGCAGAAAGGGCTGGCATGTCATGACAGGGCATATGCCACGTTAGCATTTCTTAGGCCACTTAACGGGAATTGTAACAATTTTGATAGTTTAGGGGTGAAAGTTTCAATTTAAAAGTTCAAGGGGGGAAATTGTCTTGATTTTGATAGTTTAGGGGTAAAAGTTTCAAATTAAGACTTTAGGAGGGGAAATGTCCGTTTTGTAAAAGTTTAGGGGGGAAATGAGCATTATGCCAGATAGAAAGAGAAAAAATATTTAAGATATTTTAGTCACTTAATGTCCATATCAAGTCAACTCTTAAAATTTAGGCACAATTTTAACTCAAGGTTTAGCCCCCTTATAAAATAAACAATTTATTAAGGATAAGTCCCAAATTTAAGATATCATAGGATGATTACTAGTGCTGATAGTCAGGGGCTTATTCATGGAATGTCGATGGCTTGATCGGCTCCACAGGTTTCACATCTTTTTTTTGCCAATGACAGCATCATTTTCCTTCCTGCTAGTGTTACTGATTGTGAGTCAATTTTGGGTATTTTGAAAGATTTTGAAGCAGCGTCAGGGCAGCAAATAAATATTGATAAGTCTGCGATCCTGTTTAGTGCTAATACTCCTTCTGCAGTGCAATCTTCTATTATGAACCTCTTAGGGGTCCAGCGGGTACTTCATAGGGATAAGTATTTAGGTTTACCGATAATGATTGGTAGATCAAAGTCAAGGGAATTTCAGTATATAGAGGATAGATTATAGCACCCTATTCAACAATGGAACAATAGGTTGTGCTGATACCTTAATTTACACTTGAGGGTAAATATGTCTTTGATAATGTTAGAACAAGATGAGTGACTCAGATTTAATCTAAAATCCTAAGCTTAGTCGGATTTGGTGCCACCATAGTCATAAATCAATTAGGAAAAGGGATTTTATTTTCCCAATTTCCTAATATTGGGCCAAAATTAAGGAATAATTATTGAATAATGATAATTATTTCATAATTATTATTAGCTCAATAATAATGGTCAGAAAAGAATTAAAGTCATCTCACACGATCTTCAATTTCAACGGAGACTTAATTCTTATATGACGACCATTCCTAATTTCATGAAAACACATAATGACATGTCTAATTTAGATATGTGGCATGTTATTTGACACATTAACACTTAGTCCCAACCGCCCATACCCTAAATTCGATGGTTGTCGAATTAGGTCAAATCCAACTTTTGCATTTTGTTCAATTAAGGACAAAAGGCAAAATTGATGGAATTGAGAGGGCTATAGTGTTGCGATTCCAACATTGAATATAACATGATGATCCTTGACTTCCATAGATCATTCGGGTAAAATTTCATCTCAATCGGGCTTAGTATGAAAAACTTATTCACGGTTTTCAATCAAGGACAGTTTGGGGTATGAAACCAATTTCACCATGAAGAACATGTCAATTTCGACCTGAACTTTTCCTAAGCTCTTCTTATGGTAATCGAACCATGTTGGTGAAATTTGGGGTCAATCTAATCTCATTCGTAACTTTTCCGCGATTTTCAATTAAGGACACCAGCTCGGAAAAGGCTAAACTGGAGCTCGATATGACATCATTTGCATGAAGTCATGTTGATAATGTCATATTCTGGTTGAGGGCTAGTCTATTTCGTGCTTTGCCTATTTCGACCATTTTCTGGCAACTTTTGCAATTCTTTCAATTAAAGACATATGGCTTTCCACCCCGGTTTAGTCATTTTCTTATTTGATCTCTGTTTTAATTGAACCATAGGCCATCAATGGTTAAGTTATGATCAATTTCGTGGCTTAATGGTGCATGTTCGAAGATAGGTTCATTTTGGCTACTTCGTTGGCGAATCAAGTTACAGTGCAAAAACGACTGAAGCCCGGGTCAAGATGGATTGCGCAAAGATGGTGAAGATTGTGTGAAGGTTGGCATTTGATGAATTCATGGATGATAGTTAGCGTCAAAAGTCATATCAGAGCTTCTTGGTAATTTTCAGGAAGGTTCCTTGAATCGTCGGAGAAGGAAGTCAAGCAAACAAGTCAAGTCATATTGTAGCATATACTTGTTGACTAAGTATTTAGCAGACCGTCCCCCGTATATAAAAGGACCTTCCCCTTCAGTTTTCAACACGCGTAAAAACCTAAGCTCCGCGCTTATTTTCTTTCAGGCTCGACGCCCTTTTCTGCAACAACCCTGCAATTTTTTTTCATCACGAGCCAGCCTCGTGCATCAATATTTCTCTTTTTAATCTCGTTTCTAGACATTCAAACAACTCTCCGCGAGTTTTTCTTCTCTTTCAATCTTGTCTCCGAACGTTAAAACACTGTACACGTGTTTCTTTTCCATGAATAACAATTAGATTGTTATTTCATTTACTTTTCAGCAATCAAACTTTTGTAACATTTACTTTTGAGAAGCAGATCTGTGATTGATGATTTAAATGCTTCGGTATGACTTTGATCCAGTTCCGGCAATTCACTAGCTTTGATTTATTTTTCGCTGCAAGGCGCATCAGCAACATGTTTCTACACCTCTTTGTCATTTTCAGCAAAATGACTGGCACGCCCCGTGCTGTCATAGAAGGCTTTTGACAAGAAACTCTATCAAAGAGATTTTTGGCGCAAATAGGTTTTTTTTTATTGCAGGGAAGGCGGTGATGATTCAGTCCATAGCTCAAGCTATTCCAGTGTATTTGATGAGTATCTTTCATTTTCCCAAGTCTTTCATCCATTAATTGAATATGATTATTGCGGATTTTTGGTGGGGGATTACTGATAGTAGGAAACAGATCCACTGGAAGTCATGGGAATCACTTTGTATCTCGAAAGCGGATGGTGGGTTGGGCTTTCGTGATTTTGAGGCTTTTAACCTCTCCATCCTTGCTAAACAGTGTTGGCGCCTAGTCCAAAATCCTTGTTCACTATGCTTTCGTGTCTTGCGGGATAGATACTTCCCATTAGGAAAGTTTCATTTGGCAAAGTTGGGTCCCAACCTATCTTTTTAGTGGCGGAGCTTGCTTGCGGGGAGGATTCTCTTGCTTGAAGGGTCACAATGGAGGATAGGGGTGGGGGATCTTGATGTTTCTAAGGATCACTGGATAGATAATTCTCCTTCCTTTTCTCCTTAGCCTCGGGAAGGGGTATCTACGACTCTTATGAAGATTGCTGAATTATTGAACTTCGAGGCAAAGACATGGCGGGAGGATAGGTTGCTGGAGCTGATTCAAGATGATGATATCCAACGTATTGTGTGCTTGCCAGTTCCTAGGGTGCCTACAAGTGATTGTCTGATATGGAATTCATCTGCGTTGGGTTCTTTCTCAGTTCGGTCTGCCTATCACGTTGCAAGAAAGGTACTTGGTTGAGAGGTTTATCCGATAGAGGAGCATTCTCAACTTTGGAAGTTTGTATGGAGGTCAGGTGTAATGTCGAAGGTAAAGTACTTTTGTTGGCGGGTTATCTGGAATATTTTGCTTATAAAGTCTGTATTACGAGGTCGAGGATTAGATATTGTGGATACGTGTGATGTTTGTGGGGGTCGGGAAGTCTCAATTTACCATGCTTGATTTGATTGTCCTTTTAGTCTGAGACTTTGGAACTTGACTCCCGTGGGTTGGAAGCTGCTGTGATGAGTGGGATAGTGAGTCAGATTTTTGGCTTTTCTTTCTTGCTAAAGCTTCTCGAATTGGACAATTGGATAAAGTTTTGTGTATCTTGTGGCTTCTTTGAAAGAATCAGAACAATTGCCTCCACAACTCAACTTGTAGCCTTCCCTTGGCTTTGGTGGTTGCTGCTTGTAATTTAGAGCAACAACTTTTTGTGATTGGTTATTCGATTCCATCTAGTCCTTCGGTTATTCGTTAGTTGGGTTGGGTTCCTCCTCCTCCTCCTGGATTGTTGAAAATAAACTTGGATGCTTCTTTTTGCACTACTACGAAAGAGGCGGGTCTTGGGGTGGTTATTCGCAATAGTAGCGGGGGAGTAGTTGTGAGTGCATCCCGGAAATTGATGTTTGTTTCGAGCTCCCTATATGCATAAGTCCATGCCATGCTGTTTGCTTCTGAGGTGGCGTTGGAGTTTGGTGTTACTAGCTGCATCTTTGAGAGTGACTCTCTGGTGGCCGTCTCTGAAATTAATAGTACACGTCCTTGTTGGTGCGAAGGAGGCAATCTCATTTATGAAATTCAGGAATTGGCTTTACTATTTGATGAATGTTCTTTTGCTTATGTTAGTAGGGAAGTCAATATATTAGCACATCGATTAGCTAGTCTGCGGTTGATCATGTATGGTGCGGGTCTTTGGCACCCGACATTTGTAATCTCGATTTCAATCATTAATAGAATTTCAAATTTTCTTCTTAAAAAAAAAGAATTGATGAGTTGTCATCATATTAATGATTGGTGCAATTAATGACGCGGTGATCAATCCCCTCATAATTTTTCGTTCTTAAGAGAGGGTACTTTTGGCTTGTAGCTGACCATGATTAGAAAGTGGTAACCAAATGTTAAAGCGTCCAAATCAAAATTAATTGCTCTTCTGTTGCAGTCCAAACTACCATGTGGAATACTTCCAAATTCATCAATATTGCCCAGGTGCCTTTGAAGGTTGACTTGATTAGTCTAATTGACCGCATCAATAGGCTCACTTTTGATAATAAAAGTGTGGGAAACACACCATAAAGAAGAGCATATCACTTGCAAAATGTTATTCTTCCATTAAAGGCATCATTGTTCGAGTAATGTACAGACTGCTTGTTCAAGTTAGAAACTGGGGTAGCTAAAAATAAAGGATAACTAGCAACTCTATCTGCTGGACTTAGTAAATTTAGAATAGATTACTCACTAAACTTTAAATTGTGTCACATTCTTTCTTGGATTTGGAAAATCAAGTCAATATATCCCTTGACATGATGATTGACTAACGGATCCGTTAAATCCAATCAGATTTGTTAATATGGCTTTTCCACGCCAATGCTAATGTATGACCCATCATAGTGTTTAGATTTTAGGGTCATATGGGGCCCACAAAAGGGCTGAAGTGGAAAAGGCACGTCAGCAAAAGTTGCCACATCAACAAATGTGGTGGGACTTAACAACGTCCGTCACGTGAAGGGGAAAATTGTCTTGATTTTCGAAATTTAAGGGGAAAAGTGGCACAATTTAAAGTTTATGGGAAAATTTGTTTTAAATGCTCCATTAAACACATCTATCGGGAGGCTAATATAAGTGTTGATTGGATGGCTACACATTTTGATCATCTTTTACTGGGTCTTCACATCTTCACCACTCCACCATAGGAGTTTACATCGGTACTTGCAGCTGATGCCTTGAAAGTAGCTTGACCTAGGGCTGTCTGATATCTTTCATTGTAATTTTTGATGCTTTCCCTCATATATAAAAAAATTTACAAAATTCAGCAGCAAAGTGGCATAAAATAAGTTATAGTAATTAGGTGGGTTGGGATGAGGTTAATTTGGAATTTAAAAAATAAATCTCAGTCTCACTATGCAAAAAATTGAAGTTCCTGCTCTTTTCTCAAAATATATTGCGAGAAAAATTTTCTACTCATTGATTACAATATCTTTTTTTTTTAGGAACTCATTAATTACAATTAAAGGAAAAAGAAAGAAAAGAAACATCAATCAGCTTTTTTTTCTTTTTTTTTTATTTTATCTTTGTGCTATGCCGTATATAAGCATTGAAAAGGAATCATAAGTAATTAAGCACATTATGTACTGTTTTCCTTTTCTTTCAAGAGATAAAAATATCAAAAGAAAAAAAAGAGAGAATATCAACATTTTTGGGTAATTAATGTCAACATATTTTCTGAAATTTACCAAATTAAGCTAGGCGTGGGCAATGGGAAAGCTCTGAGATTTCATCATAATAGTTATATGTCGACATACTTTAAACAACTTTAGGCTGTAATTAAGACCTCAATGTCTTCAAACATGGTAATTTCCAAAATTTGCAAATTATATATACATCATATGTTTTAATTTAGGAAATTACTTTTTAATTAAAACTAATATATATTGAAAAGATGAGCTCATTATTTTCTCATAAATTACAAATTAATCTCCACAAAGAATTTACTCTTCAGTCTTCACTGTCAGTTAGTTGACTACTAAATCATCCTGGTTTCTGTCACCGATTTTAGTCATAAAAAGCCAAACCCTAGTAATTTTTGCAATGCTTTTCTGGGAACGAAAATCAAGTTTGGGAAGTGACATTAATTCAAACTTATACACTTTACTTGCAGTTTGCAGCCAAAACCTGCCATATTATTATTAAGTCCAAAATTTGACTACTTCGTCTATATAAACAATACCCTAATACTTCCTTAGTCATCTTTTCTTTTTCCTCAAATCAGACTCTGTTTCCAATTTTCCAGCCATGATCAACTTTAAACAAACCCAGTTTTTTATTTTCCTTTGCTGCCTTCTTCTCACCCTTCTCCCTTCGATTGTACGAGGAGAGTGCACGTGCGAACCTGAAGAAGAAGATCGGAATAAGCCTTTGGCGCTTAAGTACAAATTCGCGTCCATAGCTTCCATTCTGGTTGCTGGAGCCATTGGGGTTTGCTTTCCCCTGCTTGGGAAAAAGGTGGAGGCGTTGCGTCCAGAAAAGAACGTTTTCTTCGTAATCAAAGCGTTTGCTGCCGGAGTTATTTTGTCGACTGGGTTTATTCATGTTCTTCCTGATGCTACTGAAAATTTAACGTCGCCTTGCGTAAATGAGAATCCTTGGGGGAAGTTTCTGTTCGCCAGATTGGTGGCTATGACGGCTGCGATTGGTACATTGATGGTGGATGTTTTTGCTACTTCCCATTACACAAAATCTCAGTTAAACAAGACCCAACAGGGTAATGGGGATGAAGAGAAAACAGGGGAACAACATGAAACTCAAATTCATGTTCATACTCATGCAACTAATGGCCATGCTCATGGTTCTGTTTTGCTTGATCCTTCGGCTTCAGCTAATCAGCTTCTAAGACACCGAGTTGTATCTCAGGTAATAATTTTTGTCTAAAACTTATTTAATTAATTATTTTGAGGAAAAGTGGTGACTGTGATTTTTAATTTCCTTTTTCCATCATGAATCAATCTTAAATTATTGTTAAATTTGATGTTATTAAGGTGTTGGAGTTGGGAATAGTGGTGCACTCAGTGATAATAGGGATATCTTTGGGTGCTTCTGAAAGTCCAAAGACCATAAAACCATTGGTGGTTGCACTCACCTTTCATCAGCTCTTTGAGGGTATGGGACTTGGTGGATGTATTTCACAGGTAATATTTCTCTATCTCTAATGTTTTTTAAGATTTTCAATAATTTTGAACAACCCTCTAGTCAAAATTTTCTAACATATGTAATTGAGTTTTAGTATGTTCAAAACAAAATTTTCAGCATGTGTAAACCTCAATTCAATTTCAAATCAAACTTTTGTACATATTGTTGATCTTTAAAAGTCTAGAACACAATTTCATTGTTATCAAGGCTGTTATTTTAAAATCCCCTACTGTTTCCTTTATTTCGTTTTGTCTTAGATGAATCCCTATAGAGTATAATTCCACAGGGGAAATTTCATGTCCTGCTTTTGATTGAATTTAATAAACTAACCATCCCAATTTTAGGCAAAATAAGAGAGTGATTTAATAACAAATGCAATGTTATTGCAGGCAAAGTTCCAGTCTCGGGCAGTTGCAATAATGGCCCTATTTTTCTCTCTTACAACACCAGTTGGAATTGCGATAGGAATAGGAATAACAAATACATACGACGAGAGCAGCCCTACTGCTCTCATCATTGAAGGGCTCCTAAACTCGGCCTCCGCCGGAATCTTAATCTACATGGCTCTCGTCGATCTGCTTGCTGCTGATTTCATGAACCCAAAGCTGCAAAACAATGGAAGACTTCAACTAGGAGCCGGTGTTTCTCTTCTTCTTGGAGCTGGTCTTATGTCTCTTCTGGCTGTATGGGCTTAAAAAGTAGTTGTGCTATGCAAATTTCTAGGGCTATATAGTTCTTTTTTTAAATACAACCAGCTAATCATGTACTATCATCTAAGTTCTTTTATTTTAAGGAGTGGAAAATGAAAACTCATCAATCCCTAATTGCTTTTGTGACTTCAGTGTAATAATCTTAAATACTGCAACCTTCTTCGTCTATTTACTTTGAGGTTCTATGAGTAAATCAGCCTGGAGAAAGAAAGGGCTAACAACTTAAATACTTATTTTTATATGATTAAATAACTCTCTTTTTTCATATACTTATTTTATTCAGTGCCATTTCTAGTTTTAATCTCTTTAATATTGTATATTTACAACAGTTTTCCCCTTTATGTCTATAAAATATGGAGTGGCAGTGTGTAAGCACGTCACGGTAGTTGAGTTATATGTTGAACTTTTTCATGGAGTATCATTTTTGAGTCCGCTCTATTCTGTGCAACTTTATAGCTCAGATTATTATGGACCTTTTTATATACTAACACTCTGTTATATATTTATCCTCCACCTCTACTCTATGTTAGGATTTTATATATGTTATGCCCTCTGAGTTTCTGCCTTGATTTATATTCACATTTTTGTTCCTGCCTACCTAATCTTTTATCACATATATAAGACAACCATCCTACTTCCTAGGAATTTAAAACATGATATCAACAAGCGCAATGAACCCACCAAAATCATTGACAATATTTAGCTCACACACTTTGCCAATCTCTCTTTTCCAATACGATCGAATTACTTAAATAAATTATATACCCCGTGGCATTGAATGGGCTCTAACTAAACTCTAGTAGGGAGATGATGAGCTTCCCATGTTGCTTCTCCACGCCGGATATATCTGTTTAAGACATGGGCAACAATAATTTTGCTGAGTCCGGATTAAGTCTTCTTCCTAAAATTTCATGACTGATTCAAACTCTCCAGCCATGATCAACTTAAAACAAACTCAACTTTTGATCTTCCTTCGCTGCCTTCTCTTACCCTGTTGGAAAAAACCATCAAGCCTTTGCATTTGCTGTTAGATTGTCCACAAAGTCTGTCTATCCTTGTTTCTTCCCTGATTCTACTGATATCTTGACATTGCCCTTTGCCTCAATAGAAATCTCCTTGGGGGATTGGTGGCTAATATATACCTCTGTGGTTGCTACCTATATAGATGGTTGATGTGTTTGCTACTCTCCATTACACAAGTCTTTAACTTTAGACTTTACACAAGTCGACTCTTTTTTTTCTTTTTTTTTTTGGTATCAAAACAAGTAGACTTGTGTAATGAGAAGTAGCAAACACATTCACTATTTAAGCGGCTGATGGCCATGCTCATATGATGACAATCAGCTCAATCCTGAAAGCATTGCATGGCTTGTTCAAAGCATGAATGAATCCAATTCAATCAGAGCATGAATGAATCCAACAATATATATAGTGAAAATTTTAGCCTTTTGTCTCTTGTTCAATGTTCAATCAAGAAACACGGCAAAGAAATATAGGATTAGCTTTAATGGCCGAGGAATATCCATAGTAGAAAACATTACCCAAGGCTCAAATAATCGAAGTCTAATTAGCTATCTGCTTGCTGGTCAAGCAATTAACTTAGTCACACCCTTTTTGCTTCTTGTTTGTTAATAGGTAAAGCTTACCTCAAGCAACTCCCTCTTGGTTGAATTTTCCATTTAATAGCTCAGATTTTGTTGGATGTATAATTTTTATGACTAAACATAGCTAAAGTAGAAGACTAAACATTAGCCATACACAATTAGCCTACATATTCAGGCTTTCTTTCTTCTTCATAGGGAAAAAAAAAGTGACAATTAGTCATAAACTCATCGTTAATTTCTATTCAGTTAATGTCCCACGTCTAGCACAAGTGTTTGAATAAAAGATTAGCTAAATTTCAAATCTTTTTAAATCCCACATCAAGTAATGTAATAGAAAATAGATTATCAATTGAGTATATATAAAAAGGGAGGCTAAATACTTAGGCAAATCATACATTACTCGACCTTTGGCTAAGATCAAGTGTAATATCTGTTCTTATCAGTTTGATATCTGATGAACTAAGCCTACTTGTGGGTTTAGGGGGTGAACTTATAGGTTCACCCTGATATTATTTTATTTAAGGGGAAGGATGGTAACTTGCTACTTGGATTTTCTTTAGCGTCACCTTTGTTTTGCACTTCTCTGACGGTTTGGCACACCCAACAATATAAATTAAATTTTTCTTAGATCAAGATAAGATAAGGATTTGGTAAACCAACCAATATAAAGAAAAAAAATTTTAGATCAAGATACCCGCCATAGATCAAGATCCGTGTTTTTGCTTGATGCTGCATTCTCTTATTACAAATATAGTGTAAATTTGATAGCCATTTTGTCTTTGATATTCAATTATAAATTGAATATTTATGCAGAGACCAATTTGCCCTCACCCCCAAGCTTAAGTCCTTGACATAAAAGGTTTTGAGCTTGTATATTATAAGTAAAATTGGTCTAAGCCGAATTTCACCTCCTTATTCCTCCTATCATCGTCGACTTCTCTTGGTGCCATACCCTACTTGTGCCGAATTTTGCAGCAGCATTTCAAGCTCCAATGGCTTCCAAGAACAACAATTTCATAAAAAAAAAACATCAAGCTCGATCTTCCTCCATGTCAAGCAATTTAAGTCGCAATTCCTTGTTCATGGATGCTTCCAATTTGTTGGCAAAGGCTAAGGATTTTGGATCGAACTCTCATGGAAGCAACCCTAATTCAACTCAAGTGAGACCGAAAATCAAGTCCATGGTGGTGGATCCCAAATCGACATCAAACCAAGGTGAGCAATTCTTGAAATTCAATTTTTGAATTTAATTCATCAAATTTCAATTATGCCGCCAACCCTAGCATGTATGCCATGTTCATGTTGATTTGATGATGAATTTATGATGATTTAGCTGCTGAAATTTAGATAGATAATTTGGTATAGGAATCAAACAAATTAAGTGAATAAATTGGCATGAAACCCTAGCAAAAACCATGTAGATTTGACTTTAGGTTTTGAATTTTGCCACAAATCTCTCAATCAACATGTTGCTGCATGTAGAAAATGAACACATGTCAATTTGATAGAAATCGGACTCAATTGAAGAATTTGGAGAAGTTTGGGCGGCTATGCGATTTGATCCCTAGGTTTTAGAATTTTCGGTCCAATTAAATGATTTTGGGCCAGAATTACTTTTATTTTCTTAAAATATTTACATAATTAATTTCGGCAGCCATATATAAATATTTTTTCCAAAATATATTGTGAAAAATAATTTAAAGGTGGTCAATAAATATTTTACCAACTCGTTGCATCTTGAAAAATTGTTTTTTTAACAATTTTTGTTAATTTTGCTTCGTACAGCAACTGCTGCAGCAACTTCGAAGGAAACTGAGGCTGAAGAAATTGAAGATGTTCCTTCAAATTGGGAATTAGAGATAGCTCTTGGAGATCTTAAAATTTTCCTAAACAACGCCATGTGTGCTGCCATGGAAAGGAATGTGGACTCAATCCGTGAAGCAATCGCCATCTTGTGTTCCTCTCCTAAAGTTGAACCTCACATTGTTCAATTTTGGCAAGAATTCCCTGATGTAGACACCCAATTTTTGCAAAATTCGGAAAATGCTTGATCGCCAATTAATTGTTTCATGTCGGGTCCATTTCTTTTGGGTTCTTTTAATCCATCTCCTCCATTTTGGTGCCAATTAAACTATTTGAGTCCATTGGATTCAATTAAATTGGTTTGGGTCAATCACCCTCATTAAGCCCATGGCTCCTTTAGGTCATTTTGTCATCATATATTTATAAGTGAAGGACCCATTTGATTGAAGGCCCAATGACAACCCAATTCTATATAGGTCCAAGGCTAATTTCAGCCCTAATTCATTAAAAAAAAGAAAAAGAAAAAGAAAAGAGGAGCAGGGATCACGTTCTTGGCAGGAGAAAAGAAAACGAAAAATGGAAATAATTGGGAAAATCATCCCACGCTTTCTCCTTCCCAAAGCTGGCCTTGCCAAATTTGCTTAGTCAACTTTCCCCTCTCCAACACTTCATCCAAAGCTGTTACAAGGAGTCAAAAATACAGAACTCAGTTGATTACAAGGAGCAAAACCAAACAAAGAAGATTAATGCAAAGCTGAATTGTACCTTAAGCCATCAGCATGAAATTGGGGTCTTGGTCTCTTGTCCCATTTGATTTCCCTGCAAATAAAAATGAGCCCTCCATTCAAACTTGCAAGAACTGAGCCATTGATCATTTTTTTGTTTCTTAGTGTAAAAAGGGTACAGTGGCTTTGAGAAAAGGGGGATGGTTTTTTTTTTTGAAAAAAGAAAAAATTACAGAGGTTTGAAAAAAACTAGGAGAGTTCCTCTAAATTTCTCAAACTCTATAAACAAAAAAGAAAGTTTATAAGTTCTTGATTTTCAAAAAAAGAAAAACAAAAAAATTTCAAATTCTTTCTTGATTCTTTTTAGAGAAAGTGAGTATCTTTTACCAAAGAAAAAAAATCAAAAATTTCGTGTTATTTCTTACCTTGAGATTTATATTTGGGTCTGAGGCAAACTAAAGCACCGGGTTTGAGTCGAAGTGGAGAGTGGAGAGTGGAAAGCGGCTGTGAAGGGGAAGAAAAAGCGAACCAAAGTTGAGAAAAGAAAAGAAAAAAAACGAAGGGAAAAACAGTGCTGGTAAAACTCTCTCTTCCCTCTTAAATTCCAATAGTCAGCACCCTCTAATATTTCCTTTATTTACACGCACACAAGAAGCGTAGGGGCTGTAGGTTTCTTTCATATCATGTCTTGTCAATATTATTTTTTTTTATTTTTCTATTTCACTAAAAAAAAAAACGATTTCCTCTTCTTCTCAAGTTGAATAGTATAGTTGTTGTACTCTTTGTTCTTTAATTTGTCTTGTCATGGCTACCTTTAGTTCATTTTACTCTTCATTTTACCTTTTTATATGATTTTAAAGGCTTGCATGTGTGTTAGAAAGGAAAATGAGATGGTGAGGATTTTTTTTTATAAATAAAAAAAAGGAACATCTTTTATTGAAACCATAAAACAAATAGTAAAAGAAAGGAAAAGTCAAAAGAAAAAGATGGAAGTGACGGATCACTTGGTTCATGCAATTTGAAATTTTCTTAGAAATATTTCTTGTTTTGTACTTTGTTCTCTTGTTTTGTTAAGTTTAGTCCTTAATTTATGTATCTTGTTATTGCAATTTGGTCCCCCATATTTACTTTTGAGTACTTAAGCTCTTTCATGCTTAGGAGTAGTTTAACTAGACGTTAATTTAAGTCTTAAATAATTTACTATATCATATATGATTTAGTTAGACTAAATTAGGATCTTTCATAACTAATTAGGATACATTCATAGCATGCATTAATATTATTTGTTCTTAATCATTATATAAATAATCCCTTATGTCCGATAATGGGGTCCCCGAAAGGGATTTTCTAGGTCGAGACCGCCTCATAAATCGTCCCATTGGTTGGATCGCGATTTATGGGGTGGCCTCGGTTAAGTGCCTATTTATCTAATGATTATGCATTTCATGATTTGAATTGTCATTCATGCGAGTAAATAAACGGGTAATGATCGTCTATTCCGATGATGGGTATCCCCGAAAGGGACTCCCTAGGTCGAGATGTCACGTAAACTGCACTGGTGCACGGACCGCAGTTTGCGTCAGATGTTCTCGGTTAAACTTTCATTTCCCCTTAATAATTGATAGTTCATGCATCATTTGCACCATATGAGAGGACCCACCCAAATTGGAAAATTAGTAAATTAATAAAAAAACTAAAAAGGGTAAAAAGGAATTGAGAAAAGCTAAAAAAAACGAATAAAAGGTTTTGATTTCTAAGAAAAAAAAGATAGTGATTAAGCGTTTAGGATGGATAGCAACCAATTTAGAAATTTCTCAGATTAAAACTGGATCTGTCAGTACCGTCGCTTGACGGGCGTTGTGGGGGTGCCGATCCTTCCCCACACGTAACCGTACTCCCGGACTTAGATTTAGTATCGTAGGCCATTTTATTAGGCTTAACGTGTCCTTCGCCAGTCATAGGATATCTTAGGCTTAATAATCACTTAGGTGACTAATCACACCGTTATAAAAGATTAGTGGTGACTCCCGGTCAATCCAATCGTTGCGGTAGGGTTCCCGGACCCGCACGTTTCGACAGCTTGGCGACTCCATTGGGGATTAGGTTAGAGAGTCAGGTTGAACTTAGGTTTAGTAATTAATTAAAGAATTTCTATAATTGGTTGCATTTGGTCTTGGTTTGCATTTTTTTGTGTGTTTAATATTGTTTAATTTTGTACATATTTATTTGTCTCATAATTTGATTTTTTAATGTTTCCATGTCTTAAGCATGTTTGGTATTGTTTGGGTAGTCTGGGTAAAGGTTTGTGTTGTTCCTTCCACACACTCACATTTGCATTGCATGACATAAGCCCTAGACCCGGGCTATCCCTTTTTAGACGCGAGGGGTAAAGTAGCAAGCTCTCGAGGGACATTCTTGTCCCCATACGGGCTGTGCGCAACACTTCCACTCAGACTGAACCCGTCTCGCTTGGAGCCTGTAAAAGGGTTAGAGATTGGGGTCAGATCGGTCGTCAGCAATCATAAAAATAATCCCCACAAAATCCTAACTAAGTAGATAGGGTAAGCAGAGGTCGATCCAACAGAGAAGGTGGATAGACTTTATCCGAAGATACAATCCTTAAAAATCTCTCAAAAGCACTGCGTAAAAACAAGGGATTAAGATAACAATTGAAAAGAAAGCAATTATACTAGAAACAAAGTAAAGTAAATTAAATCTAGATCTATGGCAATTAATAAAGAAAACAATAATTAAAAGGCATACTTCTTCTCTAATGGTAGAAAACAATCAAATTGATAATGGGTCCTTGATTTAAAAGATGAATTCAATATTAAATCCTTGATGATAACCGGTCTAGGAAAATCCTAACATGCTATTTAGATAAGATTATCGGTTAAAACTTAAATTACCCCTTTCATTAACTTAACAAATCAATTACCGGTTAAGACTTAAAGATTCACCAAGCAACAAAGCATTAAGATCAACTATTTAATTAGTATTTTCACACATGCTTAACTAGTAAAACCATACAACAACCAGATAAATCTGATCACTGGCATGCAAAACCCATTGAGCGACTATCAATCGTCATCAATTCGCTACCAAACAATCAGACTCGAGGGTTAACTGTTCCGTCTGACTTAGCAATAGATTTCTCACATTATCTCTTTAGTGGCCACAATAAATCAATAAAAATCAAGATCATGAAATAAAACAGGGTTAAAAACAGAGTTTAACATGCTATCTATCAAAAATAAAATACTAAATTATAAGCACAAAAATCTCACCATCATCAATTGATTGAATTCACCAAAGGATTAGAAGTATTAAGAATTTAGCTACTCATGGATTTAGGAAAATCCATGACCGGCATGAGAAAACTTACAAGACTTTGGGGCGAAATCCTCTTCTTGAATAACCTAGGGTTGCCGCCCCTCTCTATGCAAAAAAGAGGGTGGCGGCACCCTAACCCTAAAACTAGAAGAAAAACTAGAACTAGAAGAGAGAAAGAAGAAGAGAAAATTATCTATGAGAAGGTATGTGATTTGTGTTACAGGGGGTGGCTATTTATAGTGGAAATAACCCTAGAAAATCCAATTCTAAGTAGGAAAGGAGTCTAGGCCGTTTTAGAGGCTAACTTAGACTCCGCGTTAGCTTAAAAGTCTTCCTAGAACCAAAATCCTAGTCAAAATAGGATCCTGAAAAATCCTGGATTCGTGCAGGAACTTTGACGGTAATTTTGACCTTGAAAACGGTAGAACTGAGTCTTGAACTTCAAAGGAAAGTTGTAGATCTCGGAGTTAGCTTTCCAACGATTACTCATGGCCCTAAAACGGACATCTGAGCTGAAAGTTATGATTTTTCTACCAAGACTACGCTGAATTCCTAATCTTGTTAGGACTAGAAGCGGGAATATGCGGGAATTGGATATTTCCTTGGATATAGGAGACACAAATTGGGTTTTTAATTTCAATTGTGGGCTTATATGGGCTGAGTATTTTCCCATATAAAATATCCAAAATTTCTTAGCTTCCGGGCTTCTTCATGGATTGTCTTCAATCCTTCGCAATTTAAGCTCCAATCTTTAATTCTTCCTCTTCAGATAATTCTTCAATGGTCTTCAAATCTTCAAATTATCTTCAATGAGTCTTCAAACACGAACTTCGAATCTCCAAATCCATACTCAAAATTGCTTCTTCCATATTTGAGTAAAAAGTAATCAATTTAGCTCCAAAAAGAGTGAAAAACAATAAGTTTTCACTTTTCTTGTCTTCAAGACCTAAAAACACAAATACTTATAAAATAGGTGTAGACACTAAAAATTTGGGTTTATTCTTTTTTGGGACAAGCCCATTATTCTTAGTTTAAGATAATGGTCATACTTTAATTTTGTGGGTTTATGTAAACGGGCTTATTTTCTTTTCATGTAAATTGAGCCCAAACCTAAAGGGAATGGCTCAATGGGTAATATAAAAGGGTAAGGAATCCTAGGGTTAGGGGGTTTTTTTTTGGAGATTAAAAAGAGGTCAGACGTTTAGGTTAAAAAGAAAAGAGAGCAGCTGGGATATATATTTCGGTATGAAAAGAAGTAACAGGGAGTTTTAGTGGTTTTGGTGGAACAAAATTGAGAGCAAAAATTGAGAGAAAAATAGCAGTAAATTGAGGGAGGGTGAGAGACGTGAAAAGAAAAAAGAAAGAATTTAAGGGAAGAGCACGATTCCTAAGAAATTTCATCAGGTGATAAAGCGAGGACATCACATTTTTTTCTGTTGGGTAAATTTCTCTTTTATGGTGCCATGTTTTTCTTTTCTTTCATATAGACCCTCGATTTCTATTATTTAATGAAGCAATATATATTTTTATATAATTCTGTGCTATTCGATTGGATCCATTAGCCTTTTTTAAAATTTTGTTTAAGTTTTAGTTTTGCGTAAGTGGTATATGATTCATGATTGATCCCCTGATATTTATTTTACACTTGATTTTTAATATATTCAATGAGTATGTGACAAATTTTTTTTTTTAAATGTAATTGTGATATGCTATAATTTAATCTGATGTGTGTGAGACCTTTGGGTTATGGTTTAATTAATTTAGGTTGGGTTATGGTTTAATTAATTTAGGTTTTTAATTTCATAATTTGTTTAGGATTTAATTTTTAATAATATTTTAGTTTAATTAGAGTTAAATTAGGATTAGATCATATGCATTCATGTTTAATTATGCCATTTAATTTATATGTGATTTATTAATTGTCATGCCATTAAACAACCAGTAATCATAGTCTTCCAAGGAAGGGGCTTTCACGAGTGATCGAATTTTCGGGGCTCGTTTAATGTCTCCGAGGATGAGAGGATTCTTTCGGGATGCTTCGGAGTTCCGTGCATATATCTCGAAAAGAATTCTCAATAACCCAAGACTACGTGAATTGGTATAATAATTTTGATTTTGCATTCATCATTTGCATACATGCACTAATTAGAGAAAAGACCAAAAATATTTTTTATTATTTATTCACTATTTATCTATTTATTTATTTTTAACTATTATCTATTTATTTACTATTTATTTATTTTTATTTTTTTAATTATTATCTACTTATTTATTATTTATCTTTTTATTTATTTTTAATTATTATCTATTTATTTACTATTTATTTTTTTATTTATTAATTTAGCTATTATCTATTTATTTATTATTATTATCCTTTTTTAGCTACTTATTTATCTATTTATCTCTATACCTGTTTATCTTTTTCTTTTTCTTTTTTTTAAATTTATTTATTATTTATCTATTACTTATTTTATTTTATTTTAATATTCTTTTTAAATAAGTAAGATTAGGATAAAATCAACTAATTACATTTTGACCCACATAGAATCTGGTTAGATTAATGGTACCGTCATTTGACGGGCGTCTCAGGGGTGCTAATCCTTCCATGAACGTAATGGACTCCCGAACCTGGATTTAAGTTAGAAAATCAGACCAGTAGGTTTAGTTAGGGTTTTGCCAAGCATGAGACCTGACTAGGATTTAATGGTAAATAGGTGACTAATCATACCTAAAAATTGGTTAGTGGCGACTCCTGTTGTTTAAGTCGGAGCGATAGGGTTCCCGGACCCGCACGTTACGACAGCCTGGCGACTCCACTAGGGAATAGTTAGAGAGTCAGGCCAGACTTAGTTTAACCAGATTTAGGATCTTAATAATAAATTGGTTGCATTTTTTTTTGTCATGTTGTTGTGAATATTTGTCTTATTTATGATTCATTATTATTTATGGTCTAACTATTTTGTTGTTTTTGTTTTGGTTCAGCATTAGTTTTTATTAATGGTAATTTGATTTTCTGCATATTGGTATTTGGTAAAGGTTTGTTTGTCCCTTCTGCACTCACATCACTTTTGCATTGCATGCATCAGCCCGAACCCGGGGCTTGAATTTTATACCCCTTAGATCGGAGGTGAATTAGCTAACCTTCGTGGGATTAATTAAGATCCCCGTATGGGTTATGTGAAAAACCTCCACCCAAATTGAACCCTTTTCAATGAGCCTATAATGGGTGAGAATTGGGGGCCTTACTAGCCTATGGTGGGCGATAGTGAGGACAATTTGGGAACCTTTAGAGGAGTCTGACAAAAAACCCAGCATATAGTGTGAGAAAGCCAGCCTGTGTTGAGCCAAACCCCAGAAATGAGTGTATAGGACACAAAGAAAGGGACACTTCTAACCTTTATACATTTACCATTTTTCAACTTTGGACCGTAGAGTGGGTATGTCCATTACTCACAATAGGAGACTACCTGCCCTGGGGCAATTTTTGCCCATCTTATGTTTTTTAAATAATGTAATAGGGGCATCTTTTCGTCATTTTTTTCGTAATTGCAATTTCTAAAATATTCTCCTCATATTTTGTTACTAATGTTTTCGTTCTGCTTTGTTTTCTCTTTCTTGGCATTTTCTTGCATTTTTGCATTGCATGTAGGGATCCATTCCGCAGTATTTTTTGAGATTAAGGGCAGCATTCGACTATGGACGAACTAGGGGATTCCATTGGTGAGGGACAGTTTCCATGGGAGAAATATGAGCACATCAAGTGGTTCTTCTCAGCATAACAGAAGATGAGAGGCGATTGCCTAAAAGAGGGGTTTGTGCCAGTTCTACCAGAGGCAGTTAATTTAGACCTCCAACAGAATAAGGATTTGGATAAACTTATTGAAATATGGGGGTAGATGTCTGATGACCGAAAAGCTAGGTTTGAGCACTTATATAGGCATATTGGGGACTTATTGAGTGTAAAGGTCGATGAGAATCTCTTGAAGGCAGCAATCTACTTCTAGGATGTGTCCTACAGATGTTTCGTGTTTAATGAGGTGGATATGACACCAATTGTGGAAGAATACAGAGATATGCTACAGACCAAGGTTGAAGCAGACAAGAGGGTATATTGGCCACAAAAGGATTCTACTTGGGACAGTAACTTGGCAAAAGTTCTTTGTGAGAAAGTGGAGAAAGTTAGGGGGAATGCTCAAATGGGAGGAAAACGGATTGCAGCAATTTATCTTATAAACTTTGTAAAGAAGAACTTGCAAGAAGATAAGGGCTTGGCAGTTTTTGCTTTACTCATATATGGATTAGTGCTGTTTCCAATAGAGTTGGGGCATGTGAATGAAGCGACTATTGACTTATTTGACCAGGTTTCTCATGGAGCTGATCCATCGGCGACCATAGTGGCAGAAACTATGGTTTCGTTGCATCATTGTAGAAAGAATGGAGGGGGTCGCTTTAGAGGATGTGCTCAGTTGCTTAGCTTGTGGTTTCGGAGCCACTTTGGAACCGTGGATGGATATTCGCGTTGCCATAAAGATCACGCCAAAAGGCCGATCTGGGCATATAGGGACAGTAAGTGGCCTCCAGAAAAGACAGTTAATCAATGGATTGAGTGGTTCCGAGTCTTGCCATCAACAGGTTGGGATTGGAAGGCTAAGTTTATGGAACAACAAAAAGCACGGTACTTGAGTAATGAAGAACCATGGCTTCCTTTAGTTGGCCTTACGGGGGCCACCAGTTATTCGTATCTAATGGTACGAAGGCAACTTGGGTCTCAGCAATATATTCCCCTTACTCATGGACTCGATAATATTGATTTTGAGTTTAAGACTGCTAAGGACAAGCTTATGGCAAAAGATTTGGTTCAGAAGTACAAGAATGCTCATTTTATCGGTAGAGGGATATATACTGAAAGAGTGGAAACTGAATATCTAGACTGGCAGAAGTTTAGAGTCAAAAACTTGGTCTTACCTCCAAAAAGAGATCCGAACTATCCAATAGGACCTAATGGTAAGGACATTTTGCTCAAGTTAGCTTTCGAGGTAAAAAGACTGAAAGAAGGATCTGTGGTCAGGGAAATGGAAGCAGTGAAACAGAAGCTGATTGAGGAAAAGTCAGAATTGGAAAAACAAAAAGAAGAGTATAAGGAAAAGGTTAAAGCAACTGAAGATTTGGTTGCGGCGGAGCAGCTAATAGTGAAAGGTCTGGAAGAGAAAGTTCAGCAAGGCAAGGAAGAGCTGGAGTCAGAAAAGGAGAAACACCGAAAAACCTTTGTGGTATCTGAAAGCAGAGATAGGTCTTGGAAAGAAAGTAAGAGGGAATTGGAATCAGAAAGGGAAACCAACAAAGAAGTTATATAACTCTTGCACCAAAATTATGAGGACAAGCTGAAAAAACAGAAGATTGAAGCTAGTGACAAGGAAGCAAAGCATCTTCAACAGATTGCGGAGTTGAAAGAGCAGAATGTTAAACTTCACTTGGAAAAGGCCGAAGAGGTTCTTAAGGGAAGTCAGTTACAAGCAAAGCTGAAGGGGGTTGAGAAGGAACTGATTCTCTTCAAAGAATCCAATAAGCTCAACAAGGATGATCGTGAGAAGGCTCAGGAAGAGTTATCTGAACTCGGCAAGAAATATGATGAAATATGCAGAAAGTATGAGACTTTGGTGAAGGGAAATGATAGCAGGTGCACATTCTGGAAGGAAAAATGCTTAGAGAGGCAGGCAGATATGGAGAAACTCCTGATAGATGTGAACAAGATGATTGGGATGGCAAAGTTCATGGAAGCAAGGGCAAATTGGCTCCGACCTGCTGTGATGCCTTTTGATCGATGTGGACGGGAGATTGCCAAATTCCTGGAGGATGCTGCTGAACAGTATAGGCAGATTATTAAGTTTTACAACTATGGGTTGATATGTTTGGAGAAGAACTGATGTTTATTTTAGAGTGATGTATTGAACCAATTGTTTATCCATTAATCGAATGTTTTTACTTTTTCCCCAAAATGTTGTGGAATGGATCTTTACAATTTGCACCCATTTTATTATTTGTCACACAAGTGAAGAATTTCAATTAGATACAGTTTTGTGGTAATTGAAACTTGGATGTGGGGAAAATGACGACTTCTGAAATCTTGGTGGAAGATTCCGGGAGATTTTCTAAGTCGTCTTTTCTTTGGTAAAGTTCATTTGCAATTCATACATTGCATCCATCATACATCATGCACTCATCAAACATGTTTTTACATGCCAACAAAGGAAGGACTCTAACTGGATGCTAGTTTGCGGCAGTTGAAAGTCCAGATGTGGGATATGAAATTCATAAAACTTCGATGGAAGATTCCGGGTTGTTTTATGCGTTTCATCTCTTATGGTAAATCTTTTGCATCCATTGCTAAAAAGGGGTTACTGGTTCATGATCCGATCAAACTTGTCAGTTGGTCAAAAGATAGCTCGACCTAAGAAGGAACCGACGCAAGTTTACGTGTACTACACAAGGTCAAGGGTTAGGAAGATGGAAGAACAGGCTGTAGAAATTCAACATCTGAGGCAGGCACAAGAAGAAATGAGACATTCGCAAAAAGAGATGAGGCAGGAACAAGGTGTTATAAAGGAACAGTTGGCTGCTATAATGGGTATGCTGCAACGGTTATTTGGGGAGAAAGCTCCCGCTGAAAACACTCAAACACAAGAACAGAAAATTGCAGTGAAATCTGAAAAAGACACAATAGTTGGGGCATCTGGGATAGAGACAGAGAACGTAAGCACGGAACAGACAACTTTGCCCACTCCACTGTTCAATCCCTACATGTACCCTCAGGTGTCAGATGGGCAGTACACCTTTCCAGTGGCATCAGCAACAGCGAGCGGAACTTTTGTCCCTCGTCCTCATCCTGAATTTGGAACTTCATATGTTCCACCACCACCAGATTACTCTCATCTTTATACCCCTGGGGTAGCAACCGCCAAACCTGTTGGTATACCTGATGGCGATGACACCAAGAGAATAGTGGATGAAGCTAATGATAAGCTGTGGAGTCGGATGGAAGAGAGACTCAAAGGTTTAGGAGGAAATAAAGCTTATTTCAAAGGAGTGGAGAATGTGGCACTAATCACAGATTTGGTTATCCCACCAAAGTTTAAGGTTCCTGATTTTGAGAAGTTTGATGGAACGAGATCCCCAGAAGACCATGTTAACACATATGTGCGCCAAAATGCAGCCATATAACACAGATGAGATGCTCATGCATTACTTTCAGAGAAGTCTTGCAGGTTCATCCTTTAAATGGTACAACAGATTGGACCCTAACCAGATCAAGACATGGAATGACATGGCTAATGCTTTTATAGCACAGTACAAGTACATTGATGAGTTGGCTCCTTCTCGGGAAACACTGCTGAGTATGAAGAGGAAGCCAGGTGAAACTATCAAAGAGTATGGCCAGCGGTTCAAGGACATGGCCCTGGAAGTGGACCCACTGATGAAAGATTCAGAAATAGGTTTCAAGTTTCTAAAGACACTGCCGAATGAGTATTTCCGAGAATTGTATCAAGCGGCAACTGACTCTTTTACCAGATTGATTGTGGCAGGAGAGGCCTATGAAGCAGGGGTTCGAA